>PVLC010004801.1:0-75013 GCA_004027655.1 Graphiurus murinus | reverse complement strand
AAAAAAAAAAAAGAGAAGGAAATTCTGACATTGCTACGACCTGGATGAACCTTAAAGACATTATATAAGCCAGTCACAAATAAATAATACTGCATGATTCCACCAACAAGATATACTTAGAGCAGTCAACTCACAGAGACACAAAGTAGAATGATGTTTGCCAAGAGCTGTGGTCAGGGGAAACAAGGAGTTATTATTTAATAGATGTAGAGTTTGGGTTTTACAAGATGAAAAGAATCATGTAGATGGATCTTGGCACAACATCGTAAAAGTATTTAACACCACCAAATTACACACTTAAATATGGTCAAGTTGGCACACCTTAAATGTGTATTTCACCGTGATTGGAAAAAAAAAAATTGAGGAAGTTGAGCATAACTGTGCATGCCTAATCCCAGTACTTGGGAGGCTGAGACAGAAGGATCACAGGTTCAAGGCCAGCCTCACCAACTTAGTGAGAGCCTGTTTCAAAATAAAAAAGGGCTGGGTGTGTAGCTCAGAGGTAGAATGCCCCTGAGTTCAAACCTCAGTACAAAAAAAAAAAAAAAAAAAAAAAAAGGAGGGGGGAGGTCGTAGCTGTTGACTTTTGGGAAGAAGGAGATGTGTAATCCATAATTAGTCCTGTTAGGAGAAAATGGCTTCTGGTTAACCAGTCCCTCCTCAGAGCTGGGGGAAATAGGGATGAGTTTGCCATGTGTGTGTGTATATTTGGGGGTGGGGGGTTGTTGTTTGTTTGTTTGTTGTTTTCTGCTTATAGTTTTTATTTCTTCTTTCATTCATGTCAAATTTTGCTTTATATATAATTTTTTTATTTATTATGTGTGTCTTTGAATTTAAATTAGATGGTGTGTCCCTGAGTCAAGCCAGGATTTAAAGTGTTTAGAAAAGGGGAACTTCGTGTGATATTTTGAGTCCAAACAGAAACAGGAAATTCCAGTGACCTCTGGAGAGGGAACAAGTTCCCCTGAGAAGTTTTCACTTAGTTTTCCATATTGAATGACCTCTGGATGGTTCCAATGACATCCTGAAACACATGTGAGCCATCTCAGCCTCAACATATCCTCGCTGTGGAGTAAATGCATAAAACTCGGAATTAGAGCCGGGCATGGTAGCCCATGTTTGTAAGCCCAGTACTTGGGAGGCTGAGACAGGAGACTTGTAGGTTTACAGCCAGCCTCAGCTACATAGTGAGGCCCTCTGCAACTCAGTGAGACCCTGTTTCCAAATAAAAAATAAAATAGGGTGAAGGTGGAACTTAGAGGTAGAATACCCCTGGGTTCAGTTCCCCAGTACCACAAAAACAAAACAAAACAACCTCAGAATTATTTTAATACTTGGACTCTATTACACTGCAAATAGGTAACATTAAATTCTACCCTGATCACAGAAGAAGCAAAAGTAGCTATTTGTGTTATGAGTTTGTCCTACCTGAAAATTGCAGTTACTGAAGTCATTCTGTTAAGTAGAATATCATGAAGTCTGTTATTAAAATAAATACCCTGTAAGCCACACAAGGTGAGACATGTGACCACCCAGAACTGTAAATCGTCACACAAGGTTAATTACCTGTCACTTACCAGAATGGAAATCAGGAAAGGAAAGAAGAAAATCAACATTTATTTAGCTCTTTCTGTGTGCCTGCATTCAGCTAAGTTCTGTGTGGAACTTCTTTTAGTGTATTCTTGTGACATTTTAATAAGGTGATTTTTATACTTTTTAAATTTTTACAGTTGAAATTGAGTCTTGGAGATGTTAAGTATTTTGTCCTCAGCTTTGCAGCTCAGAAGAATCAGGTTTCCAATCCCAGGTCTGGCTAGGTTAGTATCCATGTCTTGTTTAAAGGAGGAAATGGATACAAAATCAACAGAGCAGCACCATTCAATAGAAGTTGAGATGGATGTACAGTTTTTAATTTTCTTGTAGCCACAATAAAAAAGTTTTTTAAAGTAGGTTAAATTAGACAAGCATGGTGGTGCACGTTTATAATCCCAGTACTTGGGAGGCTGAGACAGGAGGATCATAGGTTTGAGACCAGCCTCAGTAATTTAGTAAGACTCTCAGCAACCTAGTGAGTAAGTAAGAGCCTGTTTCAAAACAAACAAAAATTTTAACAGTCTAGAGGGCTGGGCATGGTGGTGCATGCTTGTAATCTCAATATTTAGGAGGCTGACACAGGAAGATCACAGGTTCAAGAACAGCTTCAACAAGTAATAAAACTCTCATCAGCCTAGCGAGACCCTGTTTCAAAATTTTAAAAATAGAGCTAGGAGTGTAGCTCAGAGATAGAATTTCCCTGGGTTCAATTTCTAGTACCACAATAAGTTAGTTAGTTACTTAATTAATTAATAGGCCTGGAGGTGTAGCTCAGAAGTAGAATGACTCTAGGTTCAATCCCCAATACTACACACACAAAAAGAAGGTTAAATTGTTTTAATAATATATATTTACTTCAATATACCCCAAATATTATCATTTGGCATATAATTAGCATAAAAATTAAGACACATTCATGTTCCCAGACTGAGATTTTAAAATCCAGTATGTACATTTGTAACTCATCTTAACTTGGACTAACCATATTTCAAGCACTCAACAGTCACAGGAGATTAGTGGCTGCCATTCTGAATAATGCTACGCCTAGCTAAATTACTTGTTAAATTATTGACTACGGCAAATTCCGCCAATGATTAACTGAGAGTCTCCATATGACCCAGCAATCCCAATTTTAGGCCTGTGCCCAAGAGAGATGAAAACACTTCAGAAGGAAGTGAAAACACCCCTCTACACAAAAAAAAAACCCGCACACCAATCCTCATAGCAGTGTTATTCAGAACAGCCAAAAAAGAGAAATATCCCAAATACTTAACAGCTAACGAATGGATAAATAAAGCCTGGTATCCATAGCATAGAATATTATTGAGCAGTAGAAAAGAATGAAGTACTGATAGACGCTACAACATAGACCCCAAAACATACGCTAAGTGAAAGAAGCCAGTCACGAAGACCACTGATTGTATGAACATTCCGAATAGGTAAATCCATAGAGACTAAAAGTAGAGTCATGGTTATTATACTTAGGTATAAAATGTCCCCTAAAGAGCTCATTTATTAATTCAGAGCTGATGTAACTGAGTCCTGAGGGTTTGTAATCCCAGCAATGGATAAACCCATTGTAATGGATTTATTTGGATGTGACCTGGGCTGGTAGGCTTTAGCTGGAGGGGGTGGGTCCCCAGGGTGCAGCCTTGGGATTATATGTGGTTCCTCCTCCCCCTGCCCTCTCTCTTGCTTCCGGCCTCCATGATTCGAGGAGCGCAGCCCAGGTGCTCCCCTCTTTCCGCCTCCCGCCGCCATGCTCTGAGATCTGCGGTTCCCGGCCTCACCTGGACTGAACCCAGAAAAGTAAGAAAATAAATCTTCTTTCCTCTAAGTTATGTGGTCAGTCTTTTAGATTATAGCTGCAAGAACACTAACCGGGACAATGGTTTTCTAGGACTAGGAAAGCTGGAGATAAACAGGAAGTCATTGTTAGCAGGTAAAGGGTTCCATTGTGGAGTGATGAAAATACTTAAAATTGATCGTGGTGAGGGTGGCCTAGTCTCAAACCTGTTAACTTGTACAGTATAAAGGGAGGCATTGGACAGCAGATTAATTATATCCCAATTAACTTGTAGCAAAAAAGCAAACACACTCCTCTGAAGCCTGAAGAAACCTATTGAGTGAGACAAAGGCTTAAATAGAAGACACTTATCTGCTAAACTTAAGAAACATGACACATGCTGTTTCTAAATGACTGTGCTGTGTGTAGTCCTTCTCCTGTACCTCTGCCTCCCCTGTGTTTCTGCTGCAGCCCTCAGGGAGCCCGTCTGTCCTGTGAACGCCTAGCTTACAGTGGAGAGCTTTGTAAAATCAGCAAGGTAAGGCCCCTGCCCACTAGACTTTGTGGTCTAGAAATGTAGACATGGAAGTAAACAAGCAAATAACAGGCACTGTGAGTAGTCCTAACCTGGGGACTCTATACAGAGCCTCAGAGAACGCTCACAGGGAAATAGAGTAAACGTATGTGTCCTGGACCTACCAGAGCAGTCTCCGTACTGACAGAATTGATTAATTCATCATGATTATGTTTAGTGACATCATACTGAGTCACAGGGACCTCATTTTCTTTTTAAGTACTCAAGTACAAATCACATCTATTTTTTTTTTTTTTTTTTTTTTTTTTTTTTTTTGCAGTACTGGGGATGAAACCCAGGGGCATTCTACCTCCGAACTACAACTCCAAGGCCTATTTTGTATTCTTTATTTTGAAACAGGGTCTCACTAAGTTACAGAGGGCCTCATAAGTAGAGGAGGCTGGCCACAAACCTGCAATCCTCCTGTCTCTGCCTCCAAAGTACTGGGATTACAAGTGTGCACCACCATACCCAGCAACTCTTTTACATTTTAAAAATAAAGAATATATTTGGCAGTTTGGGTCTTAGAACATTTTCTCATCAGTTCATGATTCCACCATGAAAGGAGTCTTATAAATAGAAAGGTATCGAAATCTAATTGCATACATGTGCAGCAGGGAACACGTTCACAAACGCTTTTAACAGCTCTATTCATAAAGAAACAATCAACAGCAGAATGATGAAAAGGTGCTAATTTTCTATATCAAGGACTATTACACAGCTATGAAAATGAACAAACCACAGGAGGCTGAAACTGGAGGATCCAGGTTCGTGGCAGCCTCAACTGTTTAGTGAGGCCCTCCGCAACTTAGTGAGACCCTGTTTCCAAATAAAGAATAAAAAAATAGAGCTAGGGCTGTAGGAGGTAGAATGCCCCCAGGTTCCAACCCCAGTACAGCAAAAAAAAAAAAAAAATGAACAAACCATGTTACACACCAATGTGGCCAAGTCTCAAAAGCAACATTGAGCAAAAGAAGCAAGTCTTTCAGTATGATTTCATATAAACATCCAAAACTGGCAAAGTGAAATACACTGTTTACTGATATACACACACACCTGCACAAGCGTGCATGCATGCATGCACATACACACACACACACACACACACACACACACACACACACACAGAGCAACAGTGTGATCATCATGAAATTCAAGACAGTGGTTACCAGGCAGGGGAGGAGCTGGGAAAGGATATATAATCTGGGTGGGGCACATGAGAAATCTCTGGGGTGCTAGTGATGTTCCATTTTTGGTATAGCTGGTGGCTTAAAAGCTGTTTGCAAATTTTGTTGTTTAAACCATACAGAGACACTTTTGTGTACTGCTTGTATTTTCACAGTGAAACAAGGGATCTACATTTTGGCTGGTGCAGCAGGTTCTCAAAGTATCTATCATTTATGCACATACTATTCTGGTTTATTGGTCTGTAATAGGCCCTGCATTAGCTGGATTCTGAAACTCAATGCTACTTAAAATATATAGATTCCTTTGTCAGCAAGGAGATTTAGAGCTGGCAAGATATTTGAGACAGAGGATTCCTGGAACCTCAGGAGGGCTGCCAGCCAGCCAGCCACTAGCAGCCTCCTGCCTCAGCCCTCACCTGGCTGACGGCCCAGCAGGGCCACCCCCAATGACAGAGAGGTCGGCGAAACAAGGAGGAGATGTGCGCAGAGGCCTGGCACCGGCGCCTTCATTTATGGATTCGTTCTCCTTGGGCATCAACAACTCTCAGAGATGGGGAGTGGGTACCATACTTGTCTGTTAGACAAACACAGACTATGTGATCAGTAACCCAGGCGATTCTCAGCTCAGCCTCCCTCCAGCCCAGACCTCCCCCTGACCTTCCAACTCACACATCCTAGATACAGAGAGAGATGTAGAAGGAGACATAGATTTCTAGTGGGATGAGTCATCATCATCTCAGATGTAATGGATGCAAAACGGAGCTGCTGATAACCATCCCTGCTCCTCCAACCCACCGTCTCTTCTCCGAGACTTCCTCCATCTCAGTCAAGAGCACCTCCATTCTTAGAGTGGCTCGGACACAAACTCCGGAGTCATCCTGGACTCTTCTCCCACATCCCATGTGTAGTCTGTCCTGAAATGTGGCCAACTCGGCTGCAAAATATGGCTGCCACTCACATCGGCCATCGCCACTGGCCTGGCCCAAGCCACCTCTAACTCTTGGCACATAGCTCTCTAGCCCCTCCCCTTCACTGGCTCCCCAGCTCCCATCCCTGACCCCAGCCCTATTTCCAACTCCAACGTCAGGGTGGTTTTGTTAAAGCTTAAGTCACATCACGCCTCCTCCGGTCAAAACTTTCCAGCAGCTTCCCATGTCTCCTGAGCTGTCCTGGATCGGCTCATAAGCCCCTCCCCTGACCTTCAGCCTTTGTCTTAGCCAGCTCTCCATTACTGTAACAATGATCTGAGATAAATCAACTTAAAAAGAGTAAAGGCAAAGCCGGGCATGGTGGTACACCATTAAGGAAAGAAAAATGCCATCATATTCAGCATTCATATCATTTAGGTATTCTAGGTATCTGATCATTCTGAAAGGTAAAATAGATATCTTATTCATTTACTACACCACCTAAACTGTGCTGATGTGATCAGGATGCAGCAAAATGCAAAGCATCGGCCGGGCATGGTGGCGCACGCCTGTAATCCCAGTACTTGGGAGGATGAGACAGGAGGATCCGGGTTCGAGGCCAGCCTCAGATACTTAGTGAGACCCTGTTTCAAAATAAAGAATTTAAAAAAAAATGACTGGGGGTGTAGCTCAGAGGTAGAATGTCCCTGGGTTCAATCCCCAGTACCGCAAAATAAACAAATAAATAAATAAATACAAAGCATCTTTCTACAGGTACTAGAACCATGAACAAATTCAGAGTTTTTAAAAAAACCACAGAAACTGGGCATGGTGCTGCATGCTTGTAATCTCATTTGAGAGGCTGAGACCAGAGGATCCGGGTTCGCGGCCAGCCTCAGCTACCTAGTGAGGCACTCCGCAACTTAGTGAAATCCTGTTTCAAAATAAAGAATAAAAAATAGGACTGGGGATGTAGCTTGGAGATAGAATGCCCTTGAGTTCAATCCCTAGTACAGAAAAAGAAAACAAAACAAAACAAAAAACCACAGAGCTGAAAGGAGCAGAGGAAGTCCTCGCCTAAACCTGTACAGCCGGACAGCAGGGGTTTGGGTGAGCAACACCTCCCACCCTCTGGACGTAAGACTCTCCTTCACTGTGCAGCATGTGCCTTTCATTTCCTTTTCTGGAGGTTAGATTCTAGATTCTGAAGCTACCCAAGCTAGCACTACATGTACTTATCTATCGCCTGCGACATCTTTTATCATGTTGTCTGTAGCGACCAAGGCTATCAAAATGTCTTTGATTAGACTCCATCATACCCCACCCCTATATATGTTCAATCCTGAAACTGGATGAAGCTTATTAAATCTTTGTTTCTGTTTGTTTGTTTGTTTGTTTGTTTGTTTGTTTGTTTGGGATATGGGGATTGAACTCAGGGATATTCTACCTCCAAACTACACCCCCAGCCCTTTTTTTTTTTTTTTTTTGGTACTGGGGATTGAACTCAGGGGCATTCTACCTCTGAGCCACACCCCCCAGCCCTATTTTTTATTCCTTATTTTGAAACAGGGTCTCCCTAAGTTGCGGAGGGCCTCACTAAGTAGCTGAAGCTGGCCTTGAACCCAGATCCTCCCGTCTCAGCCTCCCAAGTACTGGGATTACAAGCATGTGCCACCACACCTGGCTCTTTTTTATTTTTTATTTTGAAACTGGTCTCACTAAGTTGCTGAGAGTCTTGCTACATTGCGGAGGCTGTTCTCGAACTTGCCATCCTCCTATCTCTGCCTCACAAGTACTGGGGTTACAACTGTGTGCCACCACGCTCAGCTTGTTAAATCTTTATGTTCTCTGAGCTGTCCCAGAGAGTAATGTACAACCCCACATCACCTGAAGCTTTGTTATTGGAGAAAATATATAGTGTCTGCATTTATTACTAGTCTATCCCAATTAAATCCATTATAAGATCTGTATTTGCTTACGGTGCTCAACATAGAAGTATAAAATGTCTATTTCACCCAGAAGAATTCATTCATTTAAGTTTATAAAAATCCAGAAATCAAAAGTATGTCAGAATAAATTGCACAAATCGAGAGTGGTGGTGCCCACTTTTTTCTCCAGTACTTGGGAGGCAGTGACAGTAGGATTGCAGGTTCTCGGCCAGCCTCAGCTAGTTAGTGAGGCCCTCTGCAACTTAGTGAGACCCTGTTTCAATAATTTTTTTTTAAAGGGCTGGGAGTGTGGCTCAGAGGTGGAATACCTCTGTATTCAATCCCCAGTACCAAGAAAAGAACAAACAGTGACATAATTTTGTCATGTCCTAGAGAAAAAAAAAAAAAAAAATCCCAGCACCTTCTACATTTCACGCTCCTTTGAAGGATAAATACTATTTCACACAACTGTCTGAAATGTAGCGTCTGCATCCCCTCCTGCCGGTAAGCACTACACACGGGGTCCCACACATGGTGTTGGGTTTTCCCACACCATCAGGGCTGGCTCATTTTCATGTAGTAGCATTGTTGTACAAGTTGCCACAAGAATGTGAAGGCTTTAAACAGAACTTGGCTCCATGCTGCTAACTTGAACCTGCAAAGTGAGGTCATGCTATTGTTGACCGTGTTTACTTCAGCAAATAGGAATTTATACACCGCATTGTTCTTCTTCGCGGGTCAACAAAATAAAGAGGAATGTTTTCATTGCCGTTATTTAGATCCACCCATGAATTTGTAAACTCCTTGAGAGCAGGGACGACTCTTTGTTTTGCCATCCATCTTTGTATTCTTTAGGAGATTTAGCCATTAAAAATGCACGCATGTGGCCAGTTATGGTGGCGCATTCCTGTAACCCCAGTAGTTGGGAGGCTGAGACAGGAGGATCACAGGCTCAAGAGGACTCAGCAATTTAACCAGACTCTCAGCAACCTAATGAGACCCTGTTTCAAAACAAAAAATTAAAAAGGGCTGGAATGTAGATCAGAGATACAATGCCCGTAGGTTAAATCCCAAGTACCAAAAAAATAAAATATAATTAAATTTAAAATGTATGCATGCACACACACACATGCTTATAGTTGAAGTGGTCAAAGTTGCACTTTCAGTAGGTCACTCTAACTTTAATGGCATGGACAGGAGTTCAGATGGAGGAAAGAGGGCATGCCCTTAGAAGACCACTGTACGACTCCAGGCAAATAGTGCCGGCCGGCGTCCAGGATCAGGACAGTGGCCCTGGATCTGAAATCAAGGTTGGAACCAGACACCCGAGCTCCAGAGCCACCTCATTCTCCTGCCTTCGCCTGGGCAACATGCCCAGCAAATTACCACTAATGGGAAGGAGAAAGCTATCGCGCTCAATTTTCAGGTCCTCCAGATCTTGCATATATTCAGCTCTCCACGTAGACGAGAGCATATTACATGTTCCTGTCCTCTTAAGTGACTATCTTTCTGTGTGTGTGTGGTTACTGGGGATTGAACCCAGAGGCATTCTACCTTCAAGCTACACCCCCAGCCCAATTTTTATCCTTATTTGAAACAGTCTCACTACATTGATGAGAGTCTCACTATTTGCTGAGACTGTCCTGGAACCTGTGATCCTCCTGTCTCTGCCTCTCAAGTACTGGGATTACAAGCGTGCACCACCATGCCCAGCTATGATGACTATCTTATCACTCCACTTCCTCTGCACCTAAAGATTTTCAATTTGGAAAAAAAAAAATTTTTTTTAAGTAGCAATGTATCACATTTGTGATCCACTGTGCCTGGGAAATATTTAGAAGGTAGAATGGATGACTAGATGGGATGAGTGGTCGGCTCAATGAAAGGTATAAGAAAGAGATAGAGAGACAGAGAGAGAGAAAAACCTAGGATGACAACACCTTTCCTATTTTGGGAAACTAGGTAGACAGTGGTATCATTTACTATGACAGGAAAGGCTGGAGGAGCTATTTCCATGCTGATCATGCTAAAAGGCCTTGTGTGTTACACAAAAGCCTAAGGTATGTCCTGCAACACAGATGGTCTCTCACAAAGCTGATCATGCCATGGCAGTGCTGGGAGACTTCCCGGGCAAAGAGCTGATGATCCTGCAATTCGACAGTCCCGCTGATTTCTTCAAATCCATAAGCCTTCATCCTAACAGGGTCCAGTTTGAGGTGATAAGCTACCTTTTCTATATTAATGCATCTTTTGTTGGAGTGTAATAAGTGTTTGGCTTTTACATGAAATCTCAGTTACCTAACTAATGAACTAAGTGATCAGATCTTAAAGATTAAGTTGTGTTCTGATCTTCCTTGGACACACTTTGAAGAGGTGGCCAGAGAGATCTACCAGATATCAAGTTCTGCCCAAGGGCTTCTCTGGTTAGAGAGACATAAACCCTTATAAATGTGTTTCCAGCACCAATTTGAGAAGCCTGTATTAACAGGGAAAAAAAAGATTTATTTTTCCCACTTGGGTTATTGCATTAACATTTTTTATAAAGGTCTTTGCAGAAGTCATGCCTGGTGGTGCACACCCGAAACCCCAGTATCTGGAAAGCTGAGACAGGAGGATAGCAGGTTTGAGACCAGCCTCAGCTATGTAGCAAGATTCTAGCAACCTAGTGAGACCCTGTTTCAAAACAAAAAATAAAAAGGAGGCCTGGGGGTGTTGTTCACAGTAGAATGCCCCTAGGTTCAATCCCAGTAACACACCACACACACACACACACACACACACACACACACACACACACACACACACACACTATGAGATATTCCTAAAACAAATTAGGCTCACAAATAAATTTTGACTTTTATACCAATATCTATGTTAGATCTCTCAATTCATTATCATGTTGTAGGGAGTTTACATTTAATATAAGAAATAATCAGAACCCCTCAATTACCCTCAACTACTTTTAAAATGCTCTGGAATTTTTGTTTTGTTTTGTTTTGCCTTTGCAGTAAAAGAAATATTTTGGAACCACAGGACAGAATGTCACAGTTGGAAAGACACCTCTAGTACCCTCAATTTTGAAACAGTCTCACTACATTGATGAGAGTCTCACTATTTGCTGAGACTGTCCTGGAACCTGTGATCCTCCTGTCTCTGCCTCTCAAGTACTGGGATTACAAGCGTGCACCACCATGCCCAGCTATGATGACTATCTTATCACTCCACTTCCTCTGCACCTAAAGATTTTCAATTTGGAAAAAAAAAATTTTTTTTAAAGTAGCAATGTATCACATTTGTGATCCACTGTGCCTGTGTTAAATTAATTCAAAACTGAAAGCGGAACTTAGGTCTTTTGAAAAACAGCCTATAATTCACACTTTTCCTAATTATCAGTGAGGATAAAATTATACTGCAAAGCAAAAATAAATGACATGCTAAATGACAAAGGAGCTCACCTTCAAATCACATGATAAGTGCACGGGAACAAAATGGTATTGAAATTGATTTACTATAGCTCCACCCTGGACTCTGAAGTTACAAATTTCTGTGTTTAGCCAGAAAATAGATGTAACATTTCCTAGCTCAGAGGAAAACACTAAGATATCTAAATTTATTACAAACTGTCCCTCGATTATCTTCCAGGCATTTAAATCACTATTACAGTGTTGCCACTACTATTTCTTTCTTTTTTTTTTTGCAGTACTGGGAATTGAACTCAGGGGCATTCTCCTTCTGAGTTACACCCCCAGCCCTACTTTTTTATTCTTTATTTTGAAACAGGGTCTCACTAAGTTGCGGAGTGCCTCACTGAGTAGCTGAGGCTGGCCGCAAACCCAGATCCTCCTGTCTCAGCCTCCCAAGTACTGGGATTACAAGCATGCGCCACCACGCCCGGCACCACTACTATTTCTCAGGGTACATCTGAAACAAAGCACTGCTGTCTTTCAGAGCCTAATTTTTACTTTTTTCACTGGCTACCAGGTTAACTCTACATTCAGTTGGAGATTTCCACTTTATAAATTTTTTGCTCTGTTTTAAGTTACAACCAGTTGTAAAGCACATGCTTAGCCTTTTTTGAGAACAAAACCCAGAAAGAGAAAAAAGGCAACTTTGCAGGTGGGGAAGTCAGTTTACCTTTCTCTGTTAGGTGAGGTGCTTAGGTAGGAAGAAGCAGAGTCCTTCGCGTTGACTCATTAGCTTCTCTTTACTGTTTACCCGGCTGCCTTGCTAAATAAAGAACTGCTCAGCTGCAGAGGGGTGCACAAATCCTGAAACTCCCGTGGAAACCTCTTCCTAAGATAGTTTAAATCCAAAAAGTGGATATAAAAGTGTTTTCTCATATGCAGATCTACACAGATGTGAAACTCTACTCACATGCTAATATTACTGATAACAGAACACTTTTTTGTGTGTGGGTGTGGGTGTATAGTGCTGGAGTTTGAACCCAGAAGCATAATTCAAAAACAGAATCTCACAGAGTTTCCAAGGGTCTCACAAAGTTGCTGAGACGGGCTTCGAACCTGCGATCCTCCTATCTCAGCCTCCCAAGCACTGAGATTATAGATGTGCACTACCCCATCCCACTAGGGCACTCGTTTTAGGAATTTATTACGAGGCTATATGGACACAGCTCCTTAAAATTGTATGCGACAGATACAACTGCCGCCATGGCAAAGACAGTAAAACCTACGTGGCCCAGAGGAGTAGGGGATTGTAAATATACGTGCAAATGTGGACAGATGCAAAAGGAATTGCTGAGAACAGCTCTGAGGGAGAAGAGAAGGCAAAAGGCCACATTAGTGGATCAGCAATGGTCTCCATCAGCTCAGGCTGCCACATCAAGACACCACCGACAGGCTGTCTTGAACATCAAGACATTGGTTTCTCACAGCTCTAGTGGGGGGAAGTCCAAGGTCAAGGTGCAATATATTCAGCTCCTGGAGGGGCCTGTTTTCCTGGAGTGCAGATGGCCACTTCACATGGAGGGAGGAAAGAGAGAGGAGAGGTGAGGAGGGGAGAGAAGAGGAGGGGAGGGGAGGGAAAGGAAGGGAAGGGAAGGGAAGAACAACAACTGCGGCCTTCCTCTTACAGGGACACTAATCCCCAGGCATGGTGGCACACACCTGTAATCCCAGTATTTGGGAGGCTGAAACAGGAAACAAGTTCAAGGCCAGCCACAGCAACTTAGCAAAACACTCAGCAACTTGGTGAGACCCTGTTTCAAAATAAAAAGTGAATTGAGCTGGGGATGTAGCTCAGAGGTAGAATGCCTCTGAGTTCAATTCCTTATAACAGTAACAAAAAAAAAAGGGACACTAACCCTATTTCGGGGTCCCACGTGACTTCATTTAAACCTAATTACTTCTATTACTTCTCAAATGTCCCAACTCCAACCACCATTATGATGAGGGTTAGGAGTTCAACATTTAAACTTTTTTTTTTCTTTTTTGGTACTTGGGATTCAACCCAGGGGCATCCTGCCTCTGAACTACACCATCCAACCCCTTTTTTATTTCTTGTTTTGAAACAGGGTCTTACTAGGTTGCTGAGAGTCTTGCTACATTGTGGAGGCTGTCCTCAAATCCTCTTATCTCAGCCTCCCAAGTGCTGAGATTACAGGCATGCGCCACCATGGCCTGGCCAACATATACATTTTGAGGGGACACCAACCTCAGTTCATAGCAGTGACGAATAAAATAGAGACCCTTTTAAAGAGGTAAGTTTCAGTGCTTTGAAGTAAGACAGGGAATTACACTGATTGAACTAAAAACCAAAATTGTAAAAATAAGTTCGATAATGACTATCAGTGCCAGCTATGTGGCTCGCTCGGTGAGCCCAGTGCAGAGCAATTACTTGCCACCTCTTGTTTTAAAAAGTGTCATTAAGCCGGTTGTGGCAGCGCACGCTTGTAATCCCAGTACTTCGGAGGCTGAGACAGGAGGATTGTGGGTTCTCAGCCAGCCTCAGCTACTTAGTGAGGCACTCCGCAACTTAGTGAGACCCTGTTTCAAAATAAAGAATAATAAAAAAAAAAATAGGGCTGCGGGTGTAACTCAGAGGTAGAAGGTCCCTGGGTTCAATCCTCAATACTGGGGGGAAAAAAAGTGTTATTGAAAACACTGACATGTATAGCTTCCTCTGCTTTTGCTCTGCTGTGCTCTACCTCTCAACTGGTTATGGTGGGGGTTTTTTGTTTGCTTGCTTATTTGTTTGCCATTTCATTTTATTCCATGTTGTTCTAAGTGAATAAAAAAAAAATTATAATTTAGAGTATTAGCATGAAGACAGGCGTAGTGGCACACGCTTGTAATCCCAGCATTCAGGAGGCTGAGACCGGAGGATCCGGGTTCTTGGCCAGCCTCAGCTACCTAGTGAGGCACTGCACAACTTAGTGAGACCTGGTTTCAAAATAAAGAATAAAAAATAGGGCTGGGGGTATAGCTCGGAGGTAGAATGCCCCTGAGTTCAATCCTCAGTACCGAAAAAAAAAAAAAAGTATTAGCATGGAATCTATTGCTTTTCTTTCTATCGGTTAATACCAGTTTAAACACAAATGAAAGAGCATCTGACTCCCATGCAGAGTCGCAGAAACCACCCAGCTCATATTTCCCTGTTCATAGATACACGTGGAACTTATCCTTAGCCAGCGTCCTGGTTTGGATTCGGTGTGAGGCAAGACAGCCCTGTTCAGAGCGAAATGATCCGATCAGGAGGACTCCGACCGGGGCAGTGGATCAGCCCGCTGGATGGATTAATCATTTGAACGTACTTACTGGGAGGTGGTGAAAATCCAGGTAGGTCCCTGCGGCTGTTGGAAGTAAGTCAGTAAGTCCCTAGGTGTGTAGCCCTGGGGGCGCGTCTGTCCCTGCTGGCCCCCTCCCGCCTCTCCGTCTCCAGCTCCCCACTGTCCTGAGCGGAGCAGCTCTCCTCACCATGCACTTGGGCCTTGGAGCCGGCCAAGCTTGGACGGCACTTCTGAAACCACGAGCCAAAATAAATGTTTCTTCCTCCAAGTCGTTTGTGTCAGGTATTTTTGGCCACAGCGATGAAGAGCTGACTAAGGTAGTAGGCACCATAGAAATGCTGCAAAAAGCTGCTTTTACTTCCCTTTGTGACATGTGCACGTTCTGGCAGCCCTCTGTAACGCTGGCTGGGCTGATGGAGTGGAAAAGAAGCACTGAAAGGCAAAGGGCCCATGCGTGGCTCTATTTTCCCCATTATTGGTTGTATCCTTTTCGGCAGAAGGGGCTGCTGGTAGTGGAGGTGACATCGGCAGGAAAGGATGTGAAGTGGTCCCTTGATTTTATGGTGATTCTTAGAATGTCACTTTTCTCCTGTTGCCAGAGCAAGCTCCGATTTGAAAGGGAGGAGCATTGCTTCCCAGAGTCGTCTGTGCCCCTGCTTACTTATTTTAGACACAAAATACTGGCCTTTCTTTGGTCCCAGTGAACGTACACGTGGTGGACCTGCTGGTTTCTATGCTCGTGGGATATTGAGAAAAATATATACAGTTGGGATGGCTATGAAGACACGTACTGCCTGCATCTCCTCTGCCCTGTGGTTCCATTAGACTTCATTTACAAAGCACAAGTTCATGGGCATGGTGGCACACGCTTGTAATCCCAGTACTTGGGAGGCTGAGACTGGAGGATCCGGGTTGGTGGCCAGCCTCAGCTATTTAGTGAGCCCTCCGCAACTTAGTGAGACCCTGTTTCAAAATAAAGAATAAAAAATAGGGCTGGAGGTGTAGCTCGGAGGTAGAATGTCCCCGGGTTCAATCCCCAGCACCGCAAAACAAAACAAAACAAAAACAAAGCACAAGTTCAAAGATAAAATGATTTAAGAATTTCAAAGAAACCAAGCACGAAGCCCTTCTGTGCGTGGAGCCCTGTGTAACTTCACGGGTCTCGTCCCATGAAGCTGGCCCTGGTGACGAGGCAGATTCATGGAAAGGAAAGTATAGAAAAGGCTGACTCCCAAGATGCAAGGGTACTGAGAACTACCCAAGCAAAAATCCACATGTCTACCCAAAGCGCCTGGATTCCCCAATACGACATTAAGTGATGTGGGAATGGAAAGCAAGACACTTGATCTAAAGCCCCCGCTGGGGTTTGGATGTGGGTTTGTGTGCTGAGAGCTTGGTCCTTAGTGTGCTGGTGCTGAGAGATGGTGGATTTTAAGAGGTGGGGGCTCGGGAGGAGTCCTCAGGAATCGTGGCCCCGGGAAGGTGACCTGCCACCCCAGGCTCTCTAGTTCTTGTTTGGCAATGATCCTTCCCTGCCATGAGGTCCTCACCAGAGTGGAGCCGATTCCAGTGCCACGCCTTTGAATCTGCAGAATCGAGAGCTGAGCAAACTTCATGTCTTTATAGAGTTAGCCAGCTTCAGGTGTTTTGTTACAGTAACACAAATTTCAGGAATCTCCTGCAATGTGGCAAAAAAAAAAAACTCTGTAGTGGTGTAGTGGCTTAAAGCCTTTTATTTATATCTGAGTCATCACTTGAAGAACAAAAACCCACAAAAGAAAAAAAAAAAAAAAAACCTTCCCCCTTGGACTGTTATATGATCCAGAAGTAAATGCCTTTTGTATTCAAGTATTTTTTTTTTTTTATTGCTCTATCTCTCGCGTTTCTGTCCAGGAATATCCTGGATTACCTGAATGGGCCCACTATAATCACAAGAGTTCTTACAAATAAAAAAACGAGATGCCAGGTATGGTGGTGAACAACTGTAATCCTGGTACCTGAGAGGCTGAGTCAGGAGGATTGCAGGTATAGAGGCCAGCCTCTGCAACTTAGTGAGACCCTCAGCAACTTATTGAGACTCTGTTTCAAAATAAAAACGGCTGGGGGTATAGTTCAGAGGTAGAACACCCCTGAATTTAGTATCTGGCACCAAAAGAGAGAGGAGAGACAGAGACAGACTGGAGAAACATCATCTTGAGGAAGACTCAGTCCAAAGTTGCTGATTTTTTTTTTTTTTTAATTTTTTAGCATGGAATTTTATACATTTCTTGGGTACAACAGGGTTAATTACACATTTTTGTTGGGTACACACTAGCAAAGTTGCTGATTTTGAAAATGGAAGAATGGAGACAGGAACCAAGGAATACAGACCACCTCAAGAAGCTGGAAACAGCAAGGAATCTAGATGCTACAGAAGGACCAGAGCTACGACGACATCTTGATTTTAGTCCAGTAAGATCCATGTCAGATTTCTAACCTTAAAAAAGTGAGAGAACCAATGTGCCTTGCTCTAAGCCACGCAGTAATCATTTGTCGCAGCAGCAATTGGTAATTAACACGTGGAGAACCAAAGCATCGTCTTGGGCAAGTGGAAGAGCCGGGGAGAAGACCGTAGGTAAAAGAATCAAGAGTTCTGTTTTGAATACGTTCTGTTCCTAGATAAAATCTGCCGTGTGTGTGCTGGGAGTGGCATGCGTGCTTCTTCATAACTGCATTAGAGTAAAGAACTCGGAACAGCTCATATGTCCTTTAACAGGAGAAAGAGTAGGCAAATCACAGCACAGTCACGGGATGAAATATTATTTTCCCAAGAAAAGAATGATCTGCATCTTGTAACAACATTGTGAATCTTAGTAGTATATTTGAGAGAATAATATTTTTGTGCATGTATTTAATACTAAATAATTGTAAAAAAAAAAAAAAAACTGCTCCCTGGTTGAACACCAGAATGGTACTTTCATCCCTACCCTATTGCCAAAGCACAGCTACAGAAGCAGCTTATACGTCCAACAGTCTGATTTCTAGTTCCTTCTATGATTCTGGCTCCAGAGGGATTTCCCATACTGGTTTTTTTTGTGTGTGTGTGTGTGTGGTACTGGGGATTGAACTCAGGGGCATTCTACCTCCGAACTATACCCCCAGCCCCATTTTTTTTTTTATTCTTTATTTTGAAACCGAGTCTCACTAAGTTGCGGAGTGCCTCACTAGGTAGCTGAGGCTGGCCACGAACCCGGATCCTCAGGTCTCAGCCTCCCGAATGCTGGGATTACAAGCGTGCGCCACCACGCCTGGCTTCCCATACTGTTTTAAGAGCTCAGAAACACATTTAACAGAAAATGGCAATATTGTGTATAATTTTGTAATATTTCTAGGTATCTGATACTGGAGGGGTTTCTAATTATCTATCTGTCTTTAGAGCTTAGTAAAAAAAAAAAAAAAAAATCCCAGGTCATAATAAAGCAGGGTTTCCAGAGTAGTGCCTCAAAATCTCTACCTTTTTGAAGGTCTGGGGAAGATTATAAAGTACGATAGCCACAATAAGAACTAAAACAGTCACTGATTGACTCACTGGAAGAAGAAGGGTATCCTCCTTTGAACCCAAACTATGTCTGTTTCTGGGCTGAGACCTACTTGGGCCCATCTGGTGACCCGCTGGGGCAGACCCACCAGATGTCTGTTTGCACCAGGGACTAAAGGACCCCAGGGAGATCAGACAGTCGAAGAAAAGAAAGAACCAGGCACAAGATTAAGTCCAAGTGGAGCATGGTGTTGACTCCGGCCTCTGTGGAGCCTGTGACCTCACCTCTGAGTCAGGGAGAAGACGAGAGTCAGACCCACCAAGTTCAAATCCTCTCTGATCTTGACTTTTACTCACCTAATCCTTGCTTGGAAAAGGAAGACACGAGTAGTCCCTATGGCTTGGGCTTCTGGGATCACCAAATGAGGCCATGTTTGGGAGTTATCAGCACAGTGCCAGGATCATATTGCATGCTTCCTAAACACTGCCTTTATAAACTAAAATGGAAATAGCCCTCTCACTAAAGACGGCCTGGTTCTCTGCTTGACAGTCATGAGAGCAGACTACAGAAGGAGAAAGAGACAGAGAAGGGATGGAGGGAGTCACCTTGGATGGCTGGGCCCACCAGCTCCACACATCTCAGGCCTCCCTCCGGCAGTAGCAACTAGAGGTGCCTGCCAGGAGACAGGCATGCCTGGCATACACCGAGATGATCCCCAGGAAAAAAAAAGTTGGGGTGACTGATGGAGGCCTCTCTGCAAGGGCAAAGGCATCAACAGCCAAGTTGTGCAAAGAAATCCTCCCACAGGTTTGCTTCGAATCCCAGTGTGGGTACCATGCTGGCAAGTATGAGGATGAGTCTTGATGCTAAAACAAACAGTTTTCCAAAGGCTGCTGCCTGGGAGCAGATGAGCTCAGTCAGCAGGGCCTTTCTGGAGACTCTATATCCTCCTGAATTCATGGGTGCGATGCAAAACACTGGCTCTCCCACCGTGAGGTTATGGGGCACTGAACTGGGGGGAGATGCGTTCCCTGACCACAGCGCAAGCCGACTCTAGCAGATGGTAGGATCCCCCAAAGCCAGAGGTGGTGGCGGACACACTGTAGCATTTAAATGTTTCTGCTGACCTGGAGAAGGAAGCTTACTACCTGTGACATCGCTCATGTGGGAGCAGACAAGGCCCACTGTATATGAGCCATCCTCTCAGCCTCACAGGGACGTTGATTGCCTGAAGGAAGTATAGTTTATAATCTACGTGTCCATCTGCCTGTGGGTGCTTTGTCCACCTTTTTTTTTTTTTTTTTTATAGCATTGTGTCCTAGTAGGAAATAGGACAGTCTAAAGGTGATATTGGAAAGACAATTTGTAGTGCTACCGAGAGAGAGAGCTATCGTGAGCCAAGCGTGGTGGCGCATGGCTCAGCTGCTCACAGACCCCATGCTGAGCCATCTCCCCGCTCCCTGAAGCTCTCTGAAATTCCCAGCTTCCCCTTTCATAGGATGGAATCACTCTGTGTACAAAGGTGCTTGGTATCATATCCTATACCCAGGAGAGATTAAAACAAAAACCCCAAACGTTATTTTTAACAGCTGGTGTAAGTAAGCAGGATGTGAAGGTCTTTGTTTTCAAATCACATCACCCAACTAAAATAAAAAAAAAAATAGAATAGAAAAAAAATCATGTTCAAGGTCATTGTTTGGTGTTTTCTCCCCAGCTTAGTCACAATATTAGTATCTCATTTTCTAACCGGCCTAGACATTGTTATTTCATCCTTAATATTTTCTTGGTTACTTATTTAAGAAAAAAAAAAAAAAAAACGAATTAGAATAAGATCAGCCACCTGCTTTTTAATTGTTTGCCTATTAGGCGTGGCTATCAAGCAGGGTCTTCCTGTCAAACTTTTCAGGGTCATTTTGCAAATGCCACCCCCGAGGTGACCTTTCTCCGGCCTGCGTGGCCGCAGCAGGAACACCTGAGTGAGGAGGGTGTCCGCAGGGACCCGCAGTGGTCCAGTGGTCCAGTGGTCGCGGGCCTGGGCACCCCGCCAGAGCCATCCTGTCTCTCTCCTCCAGGACCACGGCAGAGCTTTGTTTTTGTTGGGTTGTATTGTTTGATTTTTTTTTCTCCTGCTGGTCTCATGGCTTTTAGGGTCAGTGATAAACTATTTAGAAAGGAGACGTTTCAGAGGGTTTGGGGTAAATAAACCACTCAAAGGGACCCAGCTCAGCAGCTCATCCCTGGCTGAGAACAGGGGTCCTCATTTTACCTTGTTTAAAGAAAGGTAGAGGCCAGGTAGGTAGGTGTGGTGGCACATGCCTGTAATCTCAGTGCTTGGAAGGCTGAGACAGGAGGATGGCATGATAGAGAACAGTCTCAGCAACTTAGCAAGACTCTCAGAAACTAGGCAAGACCCTGTTTCAAAATGAAAAATAAAATGGGCTGGGGGTGTAGCTCAGTGGTAGAATGCCCTTGGGTTTAATCCAAGGAAGGAAGGAAGGAGGGAAGGAAGGAAGGAAGGAAGAAAGGAAGGAAGGAAGGAAGGAAGGAAGGAAGGAAAGAAGGAAGGAAGGAAAGAAGGAAGGAAGGAAGGAAGGAAGGAAGGAAGGAAGGAAGGAAGGAAGGAAGGAAGGAAGGAAAAGAAGATCCTCTTTATAAAAAATTGGTTGTAAGCTGGGCATGGTGGCACACGCTTGTAATCCCAGTACTTGGGAGGCTGAGATGGGAGGATGGCAGGTTCAAGGTCAGCCTCAGCAACTTATTGAGACCCTTAGCAACCTGGCAAGAACTGTTTCAACCTAGTGAGAATCCATTTCAAAATAATAAATAAATAAATAAATAAATAAATAAATAAATAAATAAATAAATAAATAAATAAAGAGGGTTGGGGATGTAGATCAGAGGTAGAATGACCCTAGTCCCCAAAGAAAGAAACAAAAAAAAACTTAGGCAGAGTAGGTGCTTGTCAAACTCACATGGGAAGGGGGGTGAGGCTAGAATTCCTTTTCCCATGTCACACAAGTGGGAACCAAGCTTAGGGAGTGACGTGGATATATGTGATGGACCTGGACCCAGGTCTTCCGACTCTGAAGCCTGATCTCCTGGAGTTCAGCGAAAGTTGCTTCTAGTTGCCAAGGATCCTAAGCTTTGATCTGGTCTGCAAGCCTTTCAGGGAAGCCCTGATATTTCTTGGTAGCCTTATAAGAGGGGCAAGGGAAAAAGGGTTGCTTCTGGAAGTTTGGAGATGTGAGTTTTCTGTAAAATGCAAATATACTATTGCTCTGATGATTAAATAAGTTAATGGAATAAAAAACATTTTTAAAAAAATTAGGGCTTGGGATGTAGCTTGGAGGTAGAATGCCCCTGGGGTTCTATCACCAGTACTGAAAATAATAATAATAATAATAATAATAATAATAATAATAATAATAATAATTGGTTGTTTCTAGAACTTGGGATTTTATATAATAACTAACACTGCTGAAGACCACTGTTCGTTCAGGTTCCCCAGTCTGTCAGGTGAAGTCCCGAGCACTCAGCCACGGGATCTCTTCTATTTTACATAAGGGGAAGTACAATTTTGAGGAGGAGGTAGGTGGCTTTCTCTACAAGGCTAAGTGGCAGCCACTTCGATATGTCTCCAAATAACAAGAGCTAATGTTTATGGGCTTTGTTATGCGGATCCCCTTCTGTGGATTGTTTCTTAGGAATAACAGAGATGGTAGGACCAAGAAGTGCTTTGAGATGTGTCCATGGCACATTGGCAGACGAGAACTTGCTAGAACCAGAGTCCACGCCTCGGGTTCTCAGTTCACGTGCGACTCTCTTGGCTGGGACCTGAGTTTTCCCACAGAACTGGAGTTCTGGCATCAGAGGAAACAGCGTCCCTCAGTGGTGAGAGGTGGGCTCTGGTGTAAGTCCTGGTTCTGCATCCATTAGCTGTGTGACCTGGAGCAGGTTACTTGGCCTCTCTGTGCTTCGATCTCATCGTCTGTCATGACAGCCAGACCCTCCTTGCAGAGCTCAGATGAAGATCATTCTAGTGTAAAATAAATAAATAAATACCTTTCGATCAACAATTATTATTCCTTCTATATAAGAGAAGAGATGTAGTTGATTCTCTTTCTTTTTCTCTTTTGACAAAAACAAAACAAAAGGCCATCATAGGACTACCTGTTCTCCTTTTCCTCAGAAGAAGAAGAAAAAGACTTGGATGAGATTTTAGGTCATTGGGATTAGCTCGGGGAACAGGCAAGATACTAACTAAAGAAATGAGGGTAAGTGGCTAATTAAAGTCCTGAGAACACCGCCTGGAGACCAGGCCACATCCGCAGGCGCCGACTCCCAGCGTCCCCTGAGTTCTGAGCCTTCTGAAAAACATGATCAGGACAGAACAAGCCAAAAGAATTCTAATCAGAAAGAGGCGAAGGAAGAGGCAGGGAAGGAACCAAGATTGGGAAGGCCGCGAGCTGGAGTATTATGGAGTATTAGTAACGAGGCAGTGGGATATAAATGGAGACTTTAACACACACGGTTGACGTGCAGCGTGTCCCTTCAAGAGCTGTGTGGCGGAAGCTCTTGGAAATGACTTTCAAAAGCAGAGCTTGGAGCCGGGCGTGGTGGCGCACGCTTGTAATCCCAGCATTCGGGAGGCTGAGACCGCAGGATCCGGGTTTGCGGCCAGTCTCAGCTACCTAGTGAGGCACTCCGCAAGTTAGTGAGACTCGGTTTCAAAAATAAAGAATAAAAAATAGGGCTGGGGGTATAGCTCGGAGGTAGAACGCCCGAGTTCAATCCCCGGTACCGCAAAAAAAAAAAAAGCAGAGCTTGGGACCACATTGCAAATATGCCTAACACCATCAGACACTGAAAAGTGATTAAGTGGTAAAATAAATATGCATATGTATGTTACATGTTAGTATAACATATATCATATATTTATGCAAGCCTGCCCTTGCACATTCATATTGTTTTCTAAGGAAGAGCGCCCTTAACAGCACACGATTCTCACTGCCAAATATTCAGCAAAACCTAGGTCATGGTTATGGTATAATGACCAATTGCTATTTGTATGCAAAGCTGTTATAAATCTGAAACTTTACCAGACATTTGTGCTACTAAAATACATTTTCATTATTACTTTTAGAAAACAAAATAGGACAAACTAGAGGGCAGTTAATTATCTCTACTCCCCAACAAATAATGATCTATGTGGCTAAAGAAGAAGTATGTGAACTGAAACTACGTATTTTTCCCTCCCTTGAAATAGTTGAATACCCCAAACTTGAACCAGGGCTGTGCCCCAGAATTGCGGTGAAAGTGACCAGGATAAGTGAGCAGCTCTCAGGGGTGACCATGCCAGAGAGCACCGTGGCTGTGGGGCCCTCCTGAGACTCTGCTAGGGTTTGGATCTGGACAGCCCCCATGTTAAAAGCATGGTTCCTGTGGTGCAGCAGGGTTCAGAGGCTTTTAGGCAATGATTGGATCATGAGAGCTCTGACCTCATCAGTGATTAATCCTTTTGGTGGATTAATCATTGATGCTGGATGAACTCCTGGAAGGCAGTAGGTCACGGGGGGGGGGGGGGGGGTGAGCCCTGGAAGGCTTGTCTTCTCCCCAGCTCCTCTCTCCCCTCCCTTCTCGGCTTTCCAGCTGCCATGAGTGGAGCAACTCTCCTCCCCACGCCTTTCTGCCATGATGTCCTTCTCTCCTCAGGCCCAGAGCGATGGAGCTGGCCAGCCATGGGCTGAAACCTCGGAAACCGTGAGACAACATAAACCTTTCCTCCTTTAAGTTGTTCTCAGGTATTTTGGTCACTGTAGCAAAGAGCTGACTAAAGCCGACTGCATCCGGTCCCCCTGGTGCTGGGTCAGCTTGGGAAATCTCCAAAATTCCATTCATTCTTCTTAAAAATGATAGGGGCTGGAGTGTGGTTCAGCCGTACAGTGTGTGTTTAGCTGGGCCAGGCCTTGAATTTAATCCCCAGCAACGCCCCTCCCCCAAATAAAATGGAGCTAAGAAGATTTCAAATGTAAAATTAAGTGAGAATGGGTATTTAGAGTTTAATTTCCATATGGAGAAAAGAAAATATCTTTTTTCTTTCTCTCAAGCACTTTTTTGTTTTCTTTTTTTTTTTCTGACTTTAAATTTGTCTGTAGCAATAAGAAGAAATTATATTTACTCTGGATTCTTCAGTTTCTCCAGGGTAATAAGAGATGCACTAGATAATAGAAGATAATTCATATGTTTCCTTTTTTTTTCATTGCTAACCTGTATGATTTGGGGTTATTCCATAAGCCAACATTTGTCATTTAACTTTGTGTGTGTGTGTGTGTGTGTGTGTGTGTGTGTGTGTGTGTGTGTGCCTGTGCGTGTTGCTTGGAATTGAATCCAGGGGCATTCTACCTCTGAGCTACACTCTCAGTCCTTTTTATTTTTTTGTTCTGAAACAGGGTCTCTCTAGATTGCATAGCCTTGCTGTGCTGCCAAAGCTGACTTCAAGCCTGCCATCTTCCTGTCTCAGCCTCCCAAGTACTGGGATTACAGGCATGCACCACCACACCCTGCTTGACTTGTGGTTACGTTGGACAGATTAAATGAAGGTAATTTAAAATGGGAAATGGTGTCAGGGGCTAATTCTTGGTCTTGGAAAAGAACCGGAGCCCTCTCTTGCCCTATTGCGGAAGTTTCTAAGGAATCACCAAGGGCCACAGCTGAAGGTCATCAAAGGCCAGGGGTGGAACGACCTGGTCCCACTGCTCTCAGGAGGAAACCCGGGGCAGGGAAGAGGAGGGAGAGTGCAGAAATTTGGGGCATGTTTCTCGGTTACTGCACCAATCTCCCCACCAGGGAGGTGGTGACAGAGCCTGATGTTCAAACCTGTTGTGTTATCAGGAAAAAAGGACCAAAAGTATGAGGATCTTGACCTAGCAATTAAGAAATCCGGGGTCCCTCTCCACTCTTCTCCTTCCCTGAACGCTCTCCTACTCTACGTTAGATTAGAAAAAAAGGTAAATACACTCCACTCCCAAGCAAGGAATGCTGCTAAGAATGGAATGAATTGTAGGAAATTATACTGACCCACATCCTAGTGCTGGGATCTTTCACAAGGAGATCAGCAGCCAGAGGGGTGGACTTGGATTCTTCCCTTCCCTGAGTCCCTGAGACCATGATGGGGATAACTTTTTTTTTTTTTTTTTTTTTTATGTAGTACTGAGGACTGACCCCAGAGCCATTCTAACTCTGAGCTATAGCCCCAACTCTTTTCGTTTATTTGTTTGTTTGTTTGTTTGTTTGTTTTGAAATAGGGTCTTGCTAAGTTGCTGAGGGTCTCACCACTAAGTTACTGAGACTGGCTTCGAACTTGAGATCTTCCTGTCTCAGCCTCCCAACTACTAGGATTACAAGTGTGCACCACCACACCCAGCTTGGAGATACCTTTTAAGCAAACTCAGCCTCCTCCTTTTCATTAGAGAAAGTCTCTGAAGAATTATACTTGCTAAGCCTTCACGACACACGGTGTCCACTCCCATGGGATCAATATGATTATTACAATCCCCATTTTACAAGGGAGGACATTGAGGCACAGAGAGGTGGAGGTGCCCGAGGTCACAGAGGTGCAAAGCCAAGCCATCTGGCTTCGCAGTTTAGAACCCTAACCACTGGACACGCAGCAGGTCCTCACACTTTGTTGAAATTGCTTTTGAAGTGTTTCCCCCAATAGATTATCATTTCCACTAGGGCAACATCTTTGTCTTTTTGCCCTTGGTCCTCAGAAGCCATCACAATGACGAATCATCATAAGTAGTCAATAAATGTTAACAGGGCGTGGTGACACAGGCCAGTAACCCCAGCGCTTAGGAGGCTGGGACATGAGGACCGCAGGTTTTACTGAATCCAGTCTCAGCAAGGTAGTGAGGCTATGTTTCAAACTAAAATAGGGCTGGAGTGTATCTCAGAGGTCCCAAAATAAATCAAATAAATGTTTGTTGAATTATTTAATAAGAAGGCCTGCGACCGAGACTCTAAGTACGGTACAGAAAGTGCCCTGGTTCTCTCTCAAGGGCTCCATCTCTGCTCTTGAGTTTAAGAGTGCTTCTCTTCAAGTGACCGGGGAAGAGGGAGCACTCAAGTGTGGCCTAGGAGCCTGAGCAAAGTGGACATTGCAGGGCGCTCTGCATAGAGGAACTGCTGGTGGGGGTCAGTGCTCCCCGCGCAGAGCCCAGGGCTGGGAGCCCGCCCCATGAGCGAGGCAGCCTGGCTCAATTTGCTTTTCTTTGTTCTTTCTCGATCTACATGTCCCCTTCCAGGAGCTCATAATGGACAGGTGAGCTGAACTTAGGGGTTCTAGCTCTAAATCAAATACCAGCCGGGCGTGGTGGCGCACACATGTAATCCTAGCATTTGGGAGGCTGAGACTGGAGGATCCGGGTTCACGGCCAGCCTCAGTTGCTTAGTGAGGACCTCCACAACTTAGTGAGACTCGGTTTCAAAATAAAGAATAAAAAATAGGTCTGGGGATGTAGCTCGGAGGTAGAATGCCCCTGAGTTCAATCCCCAGTACTGCAAAAATAAATAAATAAGTAAATCAAATACCATAAATATCATCAATTAAAACTCTTTTGGTTTGGGGGGTTTTTTGTTTTGTTTTGTTTTGGGGAGGGGAAGAGTGGGAGGGTTGTTTTCATTTATGTTTTTTTGGTACTAAGGATTGAACCCAAGGGTGTTTTATCTCTGAGCTATACTCTAGCCCTTTTTTATTAATTTTTGGGGTTTTTTGTTTGTTTGTTTGTTTGTTTGCTTGCTTGTTTTGTGGTACTGGAGATTGAACCCAGGGGTATTCTACCTCTGAGCTACACCTCAGCCCTATTTTTTTCTTCTTTATTTTGAAACAGGGTCTCACTAAGTTGCAGAGGGCCTTACTAAGTAGCTGAGGCTGGCCACAAACCCTGATCCTCCTGTCTCAGCCTCCCAAGTACTGGATTACAAGCATGTGCCACCATGCCCAGCTTCCAGCCTTTTGTTTGTTTGTTTGTTTTGAAATAGTCTTGCTAAGTTGCTGAGGGCCTCACTAAGTTGCTGAGGCTCCCCTCAAATCTGTGATCCTCCTGTCTCAGTCTCCCAAGTACTGGGACTACATGCATTTGCCACCACTCCTGGCTTTCTAAGACTCTTAATAGGATTTTCTTTTGAACGTCCCAAACATAATTCCTTTCTTTCTTTTCTTTCTTTTTCTTTTTTTTTTTTTTTTTTTTTTGTGGTACTGGGGATTGAACCCAGGAGCATTCTACCTCAGAGCTACACCCCTATTTTTAATTCTTTATTTTGAAACGGGGTCTCACTAAGTTGTGGAGGGCCTCACTAAGTAGCTGAGGCTGGCCAAGAACCCAGATCCTCCAGTCTCAGCCTCCCAAGTACTGGGATTGCAAGTGTGTGCCGCCACGCCCAGCTGCATAATTCCTTTCAAATACATTTTTTTATATTAGTATAGCAGTATTCACAGCAACAGCACTCTTTGTTGCCCTTCCCTAACTAATTTTTTCTGTATCACTTATCCCTGCATAAGTGGGTATCCCCATATTTTATATTTATCTTGTAAGCTGTCCCCTCCTACTACAGCATATAATCGACAGAAACAGTAATGTGTGGCTGTTTTGTTCACAGTTATACAGGAAACCTCAGTGCAATGTCTGGTCCATACTGATCATTCCATGAACATTTGTGAAATCACTGTTCTTTGTAAATGACTGAGCCCAGCGCTGAGCCCAGCGCTGTGTGCATCCTGGTCACCACTCTCCATAAAAATAAGTTTAGGCACTCAGATGTTCAAGCAAAATATTTACCAAGATACATAAGAGGGGGTAACCGAAGGCACAAATGAGAAGGGACTGTTATGGGACATGAGGTTTCTTGTGGAAGGGACGAAAATGTTCTGAAACTGGATTATATAGTAATGGTTGTACGACCCAATGACTATATTATATAATAGCACACTGTGCACTTTACGTGGGTGAATTATATAGTATCTGAATCATTTTGAATATAAGACTGTTATAAAATTTTTAGTAATAGATATCATTCAACTCTTCTGCCTTTAGAAATGCTAACTTGAGCCGGGCATAGTGGCGCATGCTTGTAATCTCAGTACTTAGGAGGCTGAGACAAGAGGATCTCAGGTTTGTGGCCAGCCTCAGCTACCTAGTGAGGCACCCTGCAACTTAGTGAGACCCTGTTTCACAAGAAGGAATAAAAAATAGGGCTGGGGATGTAGCTTGGAGGTAGAATACCCCTGGGCTCTATCCCCAGTACTGGAAAAAAAAAAAAGTTTAAAGAAATACTAACTTGACATCCATGAGAACTGTTATGTTAACTAGTGACAGCTTTGGGGGACAGACATGGTCAGATGGTCCTTTCTGCCCCATTACTCAGAAGAGACCCCTCTGCTATGCTCAGCTTTAACCTCAGCTGCATATAAGAACTTTAATTGCCCAATTGGAAGCTGACAAAAAGGCAAACTAAATAACTAAACAAGAACATGCTGATTGTCAAAAGCCAAACAAGTTTCTGATTATCCACCAGGACATCAATGAGTGTAAAGGAGGGTCCACTTGGATAAAAAGAAAATGTCCTTCTGACATCACAACAAATCATACAACTGGCCCAGGGAGACTGGTAATAATATCAGCTGCTCAACTCTGTCCCCGCTGTCTCTTAAACAAGTTAGTGGAAGAGAAACCCTCGAGAGAATGTACTAAGACTTGGACTTGTTAGTATGGTATGCTAAGTGTCTGTATAGACTTCTCATGAGTTCCACCGTTTATTTTAACAGCCTTCCAATTAAATGCCTCTTCAGGATTGATGAATTGCCACGTACACAAATACAGCACAGGATACCCACTGCCAAGATGTGAGAGGCCACTACATGTAATACACATGTTCACTTGATTTATTCTTATTTTTATTTTTCCTGTGGTACTGGGGATTGAACCTAGGGGCATTCAGCCTCTGAGGTACACCCCTAACCGTATTTTATTTCTTATTTTGAAACAGAGTCTTGCTAAATTGCTGAGTGTTATGTGCAACGGGTCACAAGGTCTTAAGACCAATAAGTCACATCACACACAATTTGTGTCTTTCCATAATGTCACAAGGTTTATTTAACACTCATTGGTTAAAGCACACAGCAACTTATCAGGAAATTGTCTACGTAAAGTTAAGCTGAGTTTAGGTGCTGAGTGGCTGCTTCGCCAAAGCCAATTAGCAATGAATGAGCATCAAACAATACACTTCACACTAGCAAATCTAACAAGTTAGACCAAACAAATGCGCTAGACAACACACAAGTTCTATATATTTAGAGCACTTCAAATACTTAGTAATAACACTCTACAAACAAATGGGGGGTAGAGAATAAGGAACCAAGTCCAGGGATGAAAGAGGAGATTCAGGAGTTGGCCCAGGTGCTGATCCTTGGTCAGCACAGAAGAGCAGGATGGGAGACAGTCACAGGACCGCAGTCATACACACGGGCCAACTGTAGGAAGGCCAGTATCTTTAAAGGATTTTATGGGTATTACCCAGTGTCTTTGGCAAGCTCATCCTGTCAGAAGCTCCAAATGTATTGATGTCCTAAATCCATCAGAGGTGAGAAGGCATTTTATTTTAATTATTTATTTTTTTATCATTTTTATTTTTTGTGGTGCTGGAGAATAAACCCAGGAACATCCCAGCCCTTTTTGTTGTTGTTGTTTGTTTGAAACAGGGTCTCACTAGGTTGCTGAGAGTCTCATTACTTGCTAAGGCTGTCCTTGAACCTGCAATCCTCCTGTCTCAGCCTCCCAAGTACTAGGGTTACAAGCGTGCGCCACCACGCTCAGCTTAGAAAGCATTTTATGATCCAAGGGTCTATTATCAACTTCAGAACAGGCATGCTGGTCTGGGCCCTATGCTGACATGTTCACACAAGTTGTTTGGGTTTCTAAAATTGTCTAAGCTGTATGCTGGCATGTCTAAACAAGTTATGAGTTCCTGAAAATTGTTTAATATCCCATGCTCTATACACTAAGGGTCTCACTGAGTTGCTGAGGCTAGCCTCAAATCTTCAATCCTCCTGTCTCAGCCTCCCAAGTACTGGGATTATAGGCATGAGCCTCCACGCCTGGCTTCACTCAATATTTTTTTCAAAAGAAAGACTGAAGTCTACAAATGCTTACACAGCCAGACAGTTCTTTGGATAAGAACATATTTGACTATAATGTAATCTTCCTTCACATGCAGTGTCAAGCTCACTGTGGTTTCAACTGGCATTGCATGAATGTTCTGCAGAGAGCATTATTACCTTCTCGTCACTGCTACACAGACACTCGATGCTACCGTCACAGTCCTCGTTAGGAATTAAAGGGACAAAAGGAACACGGCTCGACAGCAAGGAACAGGCTTCATTCAGGGATAAAACCTGGGAGGGAGCCACTGACCAGAGGAAGAGCCCACAAGAGTCAGAAGCCCACTTCCTTACAGACTTGAGGCTTTTAGGGGGGTTAGGAAGGGGGAAAGCAGAAGGAGTCATGTATTCCTCTGATTGGTGGGTTTGACACCAGGGCAGAGTTGGTAATCCCAGTACCAGGGAGGCTGAGACAGGAGGATCGCAGGTTCACGGCCAGCCTCAGTTACTTAGTGAGGTCCTCTGCAACTTAGTGAGACCCTGTTTCAAAATAAAGAATAAAAAATAGGGCTAGAGCTGGGCGTGGTGGCGCACGCTTGTAATCCCAGCATTCGGGAGGCTGAGACCGGAGGATCTGGGTTCGCGGCCAGCCTCAGCTACCTAGTGAAGCACTCCGCAACTTAGTGAGACCCTGTTTCAAAATAAAGAATAAAAAAATAGGGCTGGGGGTGTAGCTCGGAGGTAGAATGCCCCTGAGTTCAATCCCCAGTACCGCCAAAAAAAAAAAAAAAAATAGGGCTAGAGGTGTAGCTAGAGGTAGAACGCCCCTAGGATCACACGCACACACAAAATTATGACCTGGGGCAGGGGGATGGTTAGGGGCATTTCCTCCTGCTTTGTTCTCTTTCTCCAGCTCAGGGTGCCCACAGGCCAAGAACAACTCTTGACAACTCAGGCTGTCGAAAGTTAAGAGTTACAATTAAAATCTGCAACATCTGCAGCAACGGCGCACAGGCCTTGCTCAAGCTCGCCAGGCCCTTGGTGAGTAAGGACTCGGCTGTTTTAGAATCATGGCAAGAACAAAGGTCAACTTCATGGGTCATTTCCTTTCCTTGTGGTGTCAAGACAACAATTGCAGGAACTGGGACTAGACTCCTGGATATCCTATTTCATATTTAGTTTTTAAATTCATATATTATTTTTTGTTCTCATGAAAAATGAGGTGATATAAGCACCTCATTGAAGGCAGTCTCTTGAGGCTATTCTCTATGGATGGCCCATCAGCTTGTTTAAAAAGTAAGCCTCGCCCACTGCTTAGGAGGCTGAGGCAGGAGGAGTGCAGGTTTGAGGCCAACCTCGGCAACTTAGTGAGACCCTCAGCAACTTAGCAAGAACTTGTTTCAAAATAAGAAAAATGGAATAGGCCGGAGGAGTCGCTTGCAGGTAGAATGCCCCTGAGTTCAATCTCCAATACCTCGGGAAAAAAAAAAAAGGGGAGAAAGACAGGGGCAGGAAATAGTAGGAGGTGGTGGGAATTGAATCCGGGGGCATTCTACCTCCGAGCTATACCCCCAGCCCTATTTTTTATTCCTTATTTTGAAACAGGGTCTCCCTAAGTTGCAGAGGGCCTCACTAGGTAGCTGAGGCTGGCTGTGAACCTTCGATCCTCCGGTCTCAGCCTCCCAAATGCTGGGATTACAAGCGTGCGCCACCATGCCCGGCTCTTTCTCCCTTTTAAGCATTGTAAGTATATTCAGATTTCAATCTTGGTTCCAATTCTTCCACTTATTGTCATTTAATTTCTCTAGACCTTTCCCCCTCCCCAGTACTTTGGATTGAACCCAGGAGTACTCTACCACAGAGCTGCATCCCCAGCCCTCTTTGTTTCTATTTTGAGACACAATCATGCTAAGTTGCCCCACCCCTTGAACTTGCCACCCTCCTGCCTCAGCCTCTCCAGTAGCTGGGATTATTGGCGTGCATCACTGTTCCCAGTTAATTCCTCTAGACCTTTGTATTTCTTTAGACGGGAATAATGTTTACCTTGCCAAAGAACTATAAAAGATATATAAGCTGGGCGTGGTGGCGCACGCTTGTAATCCCAGTACTTGGGAGGCTGAGACCGGAGGATCTGGGTTCCCAGCCAGCCTCAGCTACTTAGGGAGGCCCTGTTTCAAAAAATAAGGAATAAAATAGGACTGGGGGTGTAGCTTGGGGGTAGATTGCCCCTGAGTTCAATCCCCAGTACCACAAAATAAAATAAAAAATAAATAAAAAAGATGTATTTAGTTATAATTAATATGCATGTGTATGTGTGTTCTTAACATACAACTTGGCTCTTAGTAAGGACTCACAAAGGCAAGTTATATCAAAGTTAATTCCAGCCAATTTCATGAAGTAAGCCCTATTCCAAATTAGCATCACTCCATCCTTCCCCAGAACGGCTCCACCCATTCCTCTTCCCAGGGCTGTTTCCTGCCTGACCTGGCCTCACATTTCAGATCTGGGATCTGTGATCAGTCTTTCTACACACTCCAGTCCACATGGGGTTGCTGATGACTCTAATCTACGTTCATGTGACATGTTGCTGGTTTTCTCTATAGAACTTTAAACAAAATTATGTTAACCGCCATCTGGTCGCCTTCCTCTCACCACTGTAAATTCAAGATGAGCTGAGACTCAGCCTCTGACTATCTCCCCAGCATCGAGCAGGGCGCCCAGCTCTTAGTGTGAGCTTAGTCATCACTGGCTGCGAGAGAAAGTGAATGAATCCGACTAGATAATAATTGTGTGTGTGTGTGTGTGTGTGTGTGTGTGTGTGTGTGTGTTCCTGGGGATTGAACCCAGGGGCATTCTACCTCTGAGCTACACCCCCAGACCTATTTTATATTCTTCATTTTGAAACAGGATCTCACTAAGTTGCCGAGGGCCTCACTAAGTAGCTGAGGCTGACTGCGAACCTGGATCCTCCGGTCTCAGCCTTCCAAGTCCTGGGATTACATGCATGCACCACCACGCCTGGCCTAGATAATAAATTTCTGTTAAAGACTTGGCAGTTGTGTGAGCCTTGGCCTATCTATTCAAACTGTCACTTTGTGTGTGTGTGGCTGGGGGGTATTGGGCCCAATTTTAATTTTTATTTTGAAACAAGGTCTTGCTAAGTTGCTGAGGATCATCTTACTAAGTTTCTGAGGCTGGCCTGGAACCTGCGATCCTCCTATCTCAGCCTCCCAAGTACTGGGATTACAGGTGTGCACTGCAGAGCCCTGCCCGGCTGTCTTTTATGCCTTCTTACATTCCCAGCCCAATGTATTCAAGGAACATAATTTTCCTGTTTGGAGCTAAGGCAGTTGGTGCCAAACGCACACCAAGAAAATAATCATCACAGTCAACGTGAATATTCTTTTGTCCTAAGTTTGCCCAGTGTGTTTGATTGTCTTTGTCCTGAAAAGGGTCCTGTGGAGTATAATAAATAGACACAGGTGGACAAGAGGCCTCCTGCCCTCCAGCACAGGCAGACGGCGGGGGACACACCCTGGAGCGGCCTGCAGGATGTTATGGCCCCCAAACTTCCTCCAGGGTGGGGACATCCCTCTGCTGCCTGGGTTTGTCACGTCTCAGTGTGACCAGATGACCATCTTAGCTTGTGAGGAGGAATTTTCCTCTTGGCCCCACACCCAGCGCCCATAACCATTTAGGGAAATCCTATAAATGGCCCAAAGGTTGGACTCAATGTCGGCTGGAGCTTCGCCTATTGCAAACCATCAGTTTGGGTACCCAACAAAATAGTGCACAGCGCTCTGCCTTTCCCGTCTACACACCTGATTCTTGTCCTTCTTAAGAACATGCTTCTTAGCCGGGCGTGGTGGCGCACGCTTGTAATCCCAGCATTTGGGAGGCTGAGACCAGAGGATCAGGGTTCACAGCCAGCCTCAGCTACCTAGTGAGGCACTCCGCAACTTAGTGAGACCTGGTTTCAAAATAAAGAATAAAAAATAGGGCTGGGGGTGTAGCTCAGAGGTAGAATGCTCCTGAGTTCAATCCCCAGTACCACAAAAAAAAAAAAAAAAAAAAAAAAGAAGATGCTTCTAGGGGAGCGTCGGGGTGAAGGAGGGAGAATGGGTGAAGGAAACACTTCAACTGATGCTATGTACATACATGAAATTATCAATGCCAATCGTGTACTGGGGAGGGGAGGAAGCTCACCCAGCGCTGTGTGCAGATATATCCCTGTCACTCTGAACTTCATTCTGATGTGTGATTACAATGCGCCAATACAAGTATATTTAAAAAGTTATTTTGCAATCTTGCAAGTAGTGTTCGATTAATTTAGTTAGAATAATAATAGATAATATAGATATATAGAAATCTATCTTGCGCTAAAAATCACTTAAGGTCACTCTCAGCATTAATGCAAGGAAGTAAAAATAGTTCGCATCTTAGCAGTAACCTAGACGTTGTAAACTAAATCAAAATTAAAAACTCATTGTCTCCGTTTGCCGATCTTTAATATGAAGGCAATCATTTAGTTGATGTAAAACAATTTGGGTCGTTTCATAATAAATAAAGGTTGGCTATTATTATAATCACCATCACCCTAATCATTACCAAAAAAACTATAGTTCAGAGGTCACAGTCCAAACAAGGAATGTGGTTATTATCCATTCTACAGTATGGAATGAACTTGCAGCTGCCGCAAGTGCCCAATTAAATAAACCACTGTCCATTATTAAATTCCAACTGGTCAAGCTGATCATGATGTCGAGGGGGAAAATCTACTTAACTGGTTGCGCAATATTTAGCAAAAAGGCATGGATACGCATGGGCGGCATAGAACTCCAAGAACAACTCAACAAATCCACACTCATGATGTGAAAATAGCTCCCCAAACTGTCAGTGCTGTGTTTCTGCATAATTTTCATTCTACTTATTTAGTTCCACAAATATTATTAGATAGTATAAATTGACTTTGGAATTCTGAGTGGAAGTCCCGGCCACTCAACGCCTCTTGGTTGATCTCCATGGCTTTGGTTGCCTGCAGCTAGTGGGCATTTGTAGACCGCTAGTTCGAAAATGGCTGATAGATCCAAGCTGGGGAGAATTGTTGCATGCTCTAAGTTCTATCAGGAGAAGAAAACCAAATGAGAAACTTTGAACCATATGACCCCTGACCCCGTTTAGCCTATAAACCAAACAATTGCTCAATTGCTTGGTTGCTCAATTGTCAAGCAACTCATGGAATAGCTGGTGGCATAGGACTGCGGAACCTTTCCCCACCTTCCTCGTGTGACAAACACAAATTCACCCTCCAAGACCCAGCGAGTGTGACCCCCACCTGAGCGTCCTCCACAGCCCCTCCACCAGAATGAGTTGCCCCGTCCCTACTTCTATCGTCTTTCATGGTTCCTCTGTCTTTATTTTTGCGGTGCTAGGGATTGAACCCAGGGGCAGTCTACCTCCAAGCGACACTCTCAGCCCTATTTTAATTTTTTTATTTTGAAACAGGGTCTCACTAAGTTGCCCAGGGTCTCACTAAGTAGCTAAGGCTGGCCATGAACCTGTGATCCTCCTGTCTCAGCCTCCCAAGTACTGGGATTGCAAGTGTGCGCCACCACATTCGGCTGTTCCTCTGTCTTCAACCGCACTACAGTTAGATGTTTGACTGTCCTGAAATGCTAGACTGGAAATTTTCCACATATTTATCAGTAAGCTCTTGATCCCCTAACACTCTCTTATACCCAGAAACTTGCACGGTGCTGGAAATGGCAGATTCTCAGAAGTTTTGGACAGGACTCTTCACTACTAAAGTGATCGTATTCAGGGTCAGCTCGCAATAGTATCAGGAATTAGAGACCAGACTGTCTTTGGGAGACTCTCTACTTTCTATACTCTTTCTTAAAAATCAGGGGGTGGAAGGATGCTGGAAATTGAACCCAGGGGCATTCTACCTCTGAGCTATATCACCAGCCCTTTTTTACTTTTTTTTTCCGGTACTGGGGATTGAACTCAGGGGCATTCTACCTCTGAGCTATACCCCCTGGCCCTATTTTTTTTTATTCTTTATTTTGAAACTGAGTCTCACTAAGTTGTGGAGTTCCTCACTAGATAGCTGAGGCTGGCCTCGAACCCGGATCCTCTGGTCTCAGCCTCCCGAATGCTGGGATTACAAGCGTGCCCCACCACGCCCAGCTTCTTTTTTACTTTGAAATAAGGTCTCACTAAGTTGCTGAGGATCTCACTAAGTTGTGGAGGCTGGCCTTGAACCCCCGATGCTCCTGTCTTAACTTCCCAAGTACTAGGATTACAGGTGTGCACCACCAGGCTCAGCTTTCTTCCTTAAAACTTTTACTCATCCCAAAGCTCTTTCTAGGAGTGAAACTAAGTCAATGAATTAATTCAAAGAAGATATTAATAATAAAGCTTGGCACTAACAAGTAAAATGTACATCAATCATTACAAAAAATGCCTGTAAAAGGACACAATCTAAAATCATAATAACTCAGTAGTGAGATCTCATGTACTTTGTTTATATCATTGTGGTAAAATATAGAGTTTAGAGACATGTTTACCCAGGCACCTCAAGTCCTATAAAGTGGCCTCTCCCTGCTGTAATGATGGCCCAGTGACTCCATGGCTTGAATCTGGAACCACAGCCAGCTTTGTAAACGAATAGCAGAGTAGCTCTCCCCATGGAGAGAAAACAATTTGGGTCTGTTCATAACAAATGAAGGTTGGCTGTCATTATAATCGCCATCACCCTAATCATCTTTAAAAACCTATAGCTCAAAGAACACAGTCCAAACAAGGAATGTGGTTATTATCCATTCTACAGTATGGGATGAACTTGAATATCAAGTTAAGTATTTTTTTCTTGTTAAGTTTTTTTTACTTCCTTACGTCAATGTTAAGAGTGACCTTAGCCGGGTGTGGGGGCGCACGCTTGTAATCCCAGCATTCGGGAGTCTGAGACCAGAGGATCCGGGTTCGAGGCCAGCCTCAGCTACCTAGTGAGACACCCGCAACTTAGTGAGACCCTGTTTCAAAATAAAGAATAAAAAATAGGGCTGGGGGTATAGCTCGGAGGTAGAATGCCCCTGAGTTCAATCCCCAGTACCGCAAAAAACAACAACAACAAAAAAGAGTGACCTTAAATGATTTGTAGCAGGAGATGAATTTCTATATATCTATATTACCTATTATTACTATAAAGTAAATTAATCAAATAGCACTTGGCAAGATTGCAAAATAACTTTTTAAATATACTTTTATTGGTGCATTGTAATCACACATCAGAACGAAGTTCAGAGTGAGAGATATACCTGCACACAGCGCTGGGTGAGCTTCCTCTGGATCCTATCTTGCTCCCTCCCTTCTCTGCCTACCTCGCCCATTTGGCTAACCAGCTCTCCGATCTATCAGCGAAGCAAGCCCACCGAGTATCACGGCATGCTGTGGACTAGATGCTGGCCGGCTTCCCCTGGGACAGGACAAGCAGGGATAACTGATAAGAACGCAGCTCGCTGGTGCTTTCCAAACTGGCTTTGGGATAAAACCAGGGCACCATGTGCTTACAAAGTTCAGTTGTGTTTATTCTCAAATCTTCATCTAAATTGGACTCATTTCAATTAGGGATTTCATTAAATCAGTTAACCACTAGTACGAAAAGAGATATTGCTGCAATGGGAACACAGATGAATAAGACTTGGAATAAAAGTGAGTAATTAACAATTGCCACTGAAGTCAATTTGGATGAAACCCCTGTAAATGATGAAGGGAAGGGTGGGTCAGAAAGATCTAGAAGAATTCAGTACTTTGATTGTTGCACACGTGCCTTTAAATCCTGCCTCCGTTCTAAGGAAACAGAAGCTAGAACGCATAAATGGTATGCTCAAATATATCATTTTACACAAGAAAGATGACACTGTATTCCAATTAGTGGGCTCAAACTAAGAAGAAAGAAAATCCTTGTCCCTGCTTTAAAAGATTGGCCAAGGAAGGTACACATATGTATTTTAAGTCAAAAGATTTAAAAGAAGCCTAGTGTTGTGGTTCAGGCCTGCGATCCCAGTACTTGGGAGGCTGAGACAAGAGGATTGTAGGTTCAAGGCCAGACTCAGCAACTTAGTGAGACCCTCAGTAACTCTATTTCAAAATAAAAGCTCTATTTCAAAATAAAAAAGGGAAAAAGGGGGGGAGGAACTGGGGGTGTAACTCAGAGGGGGAATGCCCCTGGGTTCAATCCCCAGGACCAAAAATATCAAAAATAAAAAAGAAAGATATAAAAGAAAATCACATTCCTTTTTAAAAAGAGACTTCCATCCTGGTGTGATGGCACATGTCTGTAATCCCAGTACTTGGGAGGCTGAGACAGAAGGATTGCAGGTTCAACACTAGCCTCAGCAACCTAGCGAGACCTTGTTTCAAAACAAAAAGTAAAAATGGCTGGGGGGTGTAGCTCAAAGGTAGAGTGCCCCTGGGTTCAATCACCAGTACCACAAAAAGAGGAGAGAGGAGAAGAGAGAAAGAGAGAAAGAGAGAGAAGGAAGAAGAAGAGGAGGAGGAGGATGAAGAAGAGGAAAGGAAGAGGAGGAGGAGGAGGAGAAGGAGGAGGAGAGACTCCCTACCTTAGTGCACCTGAGCCAGGCGTGGTGGCGCATGCTTGTAATCCCAGCATTTGGGAGGCTGAGACCGGAGGATCCAGGTTCGCGGCCAGCCTCGGCTGCTTAGTGAGGCCCTACAAAACTTAGTGAGACCCGGACTCTGGCTTCACGAGACAGTCTCAATTACATGAGAAGAGAGGTGCTATAAACCTCTTAAGCCCATCATCAACCCAGGACTCGGGAGAGCTGTTCTCCCAGCATCTTCCTCTGATCTTTGTCTATTTCCTTTTCCCCTTTCTTGCTTACATTCCCAGTCTCCAAAAGGAAGACAAGAGAGGGAGGGAATTTTTGGTCACTTTATTCCTTTAAAGAATGACTCAGCTGTTATCATGTCACTCCAGACATAAGGATGCTTTGGAACTGAGGACCAAGGAAGAGGAAGTCACAGAACCAAATGGCCAGAAAGCCAAATTGATTTGGCAAGGAATTGAGGAAGAGGATAGATCAAGGAGTTGAAAAGAAGGGACACAGGCATACTCAGATTCAAAGAAAGAGACTGATTGGAATCCAAGAAAGCAAATAAATATGTCTATATCTATATCATCTATATTTACATCTAGATTGGAATCCAAGAAAGCAAATAAGTATATCTATATCATCTATATTTATATCTACATAATAGGGGGTGCTGGGGATTGAACCCAGGGTACTCAACCTCTGAACTTCACACCCAGCCCTGTTTTACTTTTTTCATTTTGCGACAGGGTCTCTCCAAGTTGCTGACTCAGGCCTTGAACCTTGATCCTCCTGTCTCAGCCTCCCAAGTACTAGAATTACAGGTATGTGTTACCACCAGCTAATTTTACATCTCTAAGTCTCACTTCCACTTACCCAATTTGGCTCCCAGTCTTGAAAGACTGGATATAAACAGATCCTAAATTGACACCATAGGCTCCCTTCGAGCTCTTTCTTCGACCCTCATTCCATCTAACTGATAAATTGCCAGGCGTTAAAGTGCCACAGATGTTCAAAAATAACACATCTTCGCTAACACAATTGAGCATGAAAAAAGTCTACTCGGGTGGACTTTAAAGCATAGAAATCAAACTAGGAAATTCTCATCTGGGAAAAGACTGAATTTAGCTGCTCATATCTGGCCCTCTTGGCTGGAAGGGAAACAAGTACCAGAATCAGCAATCCAGAGCTCTCATCCTAACCATCATATTTGGGTCATCCCTTCTTATAAGTTTGGCAATGTGCTCAGAAGTCAGGTAGTAAACACCATGAACCCCATTTGTCCAAATTAAGATTTTACAACTTTTCCAGCATCAAATACCAAAGTCTGAGCATAACATGGTGGTGGGCACTTATAATCCCAGTACTTGGGAGGCTGAGACAGGAGGATCACGGGTTTGAAGCTACCTTCAGTAACTTAGCGAGGCTCTCAGCAACCTAGAAAGATCCTATTTCCAAATAAAAAATAAAATAGGGTTGGGCTTTTGCGTAAAAGTAGAATGTCCCTGGGTTTAATTCCCAGTACTCAAAAAAGAAAAATACCAAAATACCACAGGTAGAGCCTAACCGGAGAATAGAAACCAGAAAAAAGCTAGAAACTTGACACAGATCACCAACTGGAAGAATCCAGCTTGGGATTCGCCTGGAATTCTTCTCTTTCCAAATATATCTTTCTTTTCTCAATGATATTTTTAGGAGGAAAAAAAATTTTCCTCTGGAACAAATTACTCTTTACATTTCTTCCTCATTGATTAAATCTTAGGTGATAAATTATTCTGCAATCACTGAGCTATTTTGTAAAATCATGGATACATATAGACAAATCCTAAAATATCCATCTTTGAAAAAATGGCTAGTTGTCTACCCAAACCTAGGTTCCTTCTCGTTGTATTATTTGGTGACTGGGAAGCAGCTGGTGACAGGAACCAGATTCCCAGCCTCCCTTGCATCCTGGTGACCGGCATTCACCAACAGAGTATGGGCATGGATGTCAGATGCCAATTCCTCACCAGCTTGGTAAAAAGCAGCATGCCTTCTCCTGTCTCTTCTCATTCTGCCAGCTCCATGCAGCTGAGCCTGGGACCTTGGAAACCACACCACCAAGATGGCAGAGCTGCAAGACATAAGGAGCCTGGATCCCTGAATTGTCCTTGGAAGAAAGCCACCCAGCAATCAGGAATGTCCACTTTTTTTAAGCTTGACATGAGTGAGAAATAAACTTCTATCATGGTTGATTCATTGCATGTCGTGAATTTGTTTGTTGGCATCTACATTATCCTTTCTAAAACAACAATCCTAGTTTAAGCCAAAATGCATTACTATCCCTAATGGTATGAGTTTAATTCCTGATCCAAAAAACAAACATTTTAAAATAGGCAAAAAAAAAAAAAGTCATCTGTTAAATGTAAGATGAAATGTTTTCTAATATAACAAAGGAGTACTTATTTTAATATGAAAACCTCAGGAGTCATCTAAAGGCCTCCAGAACATTCTGTCAGGCCCTGAAATTATTTTCACACATGACTTACTCTCAATCATCACTCAAGACTTTACCATGACCTTCTCATACTTCTAATAATACCCTTGCAAATGAACCTTTTAATACACAGGTCTCGAAATTCCTCAGTTTCATCTCCATCCCACTTAAGATACCCAGTGAGGCAGGCAGTCACTTGAATGCATCAGTCACCAAGATAGTCTATCCTGATATTCCTTATCTTCTTCCTTTTCCCCTTTCTTGTAGTGAATCCTATTATTTTTTAATTCTAGTCCTTCACCTCAATATCATTAAATATGTCTATCCTTCCAGTCATAACTGCAGAGCTTATAGCTCACCCCAGTGATGGTTTTGTTTTGTTTTATTTTTTGGTACTAGGGATTGAACCCAGAGGCATTCTACCTCCAAGACACACCTCCATCCCTTTTTATTTTTATTTTTTTGAAAGAGGGGTCTCACTAGGTTGTTGAGAGTCTCACTAAGTTGCTGAGGTTGTCCTTGAACCCGTGATCCTCCTGTCTCAGTCTCCCATGTACTGGGATTACAGGCCACCACGCCAAGCCCCAATGACTATTTTGTTACATGCAAAGCACATGGTATAAGAATGAGACACTCGGTACCTGAGCCTCAGGTCTCTAGGGAGAAGCAATAGCCAGGATGGCACCCTGTGGGGACATACTTCTGTCCTCTTTCTCCTTATACAGAGAAGTATTTATCCAGTTGACCAAAAGTGAAGAATAGTCTCTTCACTCGTTTTCCCATGTGGGAAGATCATCTGGCTGAGAGACCTAGGCCAGATGTCCTTCTGGAAATGGACCCAGAGGGCACATCTACAGCGCACTCTCTCCTGTCCCAGCACGGTGTGAGGCAACTGTCTTACTGCGTGGAGTCAGCCTTACTCCAAAGGGGACTAAGTTCCACACGTGTGGGATGGTGTTCATATGCTTTAGAGCGGGGTGGCAGGGTTTGCTTAATACTTTTCTGAACCAAGATGTATGTACTCTGCATGCCCCAACCAAGTGTACCAGAAGCCTTGTAAGTGGATGTAAATAAAGGTAGATGCTAGTGTTCACAGGGGACTCCTTGTCTGATCAGGACCCCAAGAACAAAGAGTGACAAGATATAAGACATCGTCCCGAGTCTGAGTAGATGGCCTCATGGGAGACACAGATATGACAATCAATGGTTTTATTGGCATGTGTATGTGTGAATGAGGTATGATGATAAGATACAGCATCTGTGGCTAGGGAAACAACTCGAAAGAGAACGAATTTGATAAAATTCCCTTTGCTCAGCAATGTGGACAATAGGAAAGAAGAAAATATGAAGAATGGCTTCCAGATGAAAATTGAGTCCACAGGACATGAAAAAGTTCTCAGGCAGAAAAGGGAGGAAGCGTGTCAGTGAAAGGGAGAGGCCTGTGCAAAGTATGAAGTCAAGGAAGAACGCTTTCAGGGACTTACAAGCAGTTTGGACATGATATTTGCTGGAGACTGACAAAAAAAATTCAAGATGAACAGACAGGTAGAAGCAGGCACAGTGGCGCATAGCTATAATTCCAATACTTGGGAGGCTGAGACAGGAGGATTGCAAGTTCAAGGCCAGTGTCAGCAACTTAGGGAGACCCCGTTTCAAAATAAAAAATGAAGTAGACCTGGGAATGTACTCAGTGGTTGAGAGCCCCTGAGTTCAATCCTTGGTACCCCATCCAAACACAAGAGACAAGCAGAGACCAAACCACCAGACCCTTAGGGCTAAATTTGTTCAAGTTTTGATTGTGATTCATGACTATGTTGTAGAATCAATTTAGATAGTATGATATTTTTAAAGTGCATAACATCAGAGTATTTTTTACACTTTGTAAAGTTAAGTATTCCTTCATGAAACTTGAATAGGGAGGTTGGTCGTGGTCCGTTAATTTATTGGCCTGTTAGGGAAAAATGCATTTGTTTGTTTGTTGTTTACTACATGGTGGTTGTTTTTCTCTTTGTTCTTCTCTAGGTTTCCCCAATGAAAAAGCTGACTTTCCACCTTGAAGAAGCCAGCAGCCCTCCTCCAAGACACACAGCTGCCAACCTGCTACCCATTCATGCATCCGTTCATCCATATCTATCCAGTGTACTAGATAGAAATCATTATGACTCTCCAGGGCATTTAATACTTTAAAAATAAGACAGTATCCCTAAGTCTATCTTGTAACTCAGAGAGAATATTTTAGTCACAATAGGTAAATACCTTATTAATAAAGTTCTTTGTAAATTTTCATAATTATAACTAATCAATTAGTCCTTTGGCACAGGAAATTATTTACATAGTGTTTGTTTGTTTGCAGTACTGGGGATTGAACTCGGGGCATTCTACCTCTGAGCTACACCCCTAGCCCTATATTTTATTCTTTATTTTGAAACAGGGTCTCACTAAGTTGCAGAGGGCCTCACTAAAGTAGCTGAGGCTGGCAGAGAACCTGGATCCTCCGGTCTCAGCCTCCCAAGTACTGGGATTACAAGTGTGCGCCACCACGCCCGGCTTACATAGTGTTTTATTTAGCCACTTTGGAACATTCTAAAGTGCTTTGCCTCGTGATTGGACATGTTGAGACAACTAAACACCATGAGATGCTTGAAGAAAACCTCCAACAGGAGAAAAAGGCCAAGATCAACACAGAAAAATAAGAAGAAACAGAGACAGTCCTAAAGCAGAATGATTTTTTTTTTTTTTTTTTTTTGGTACTGGGAATTGAACTCAGGGGGCATTCATTCTACCTCTAAGCTACAACCCTAGCCCATTTTTTTAAAAACATTGTCTCACTAAGTTGCTGAGGGCCTCACTAAGCTGCTGAGGTTGACCTCAAACCTGTGATCCTCCTGTTTGAGCCTCCCAAGTACTGAGATTATAGGCATGTGCCACCATGCCAAGCCAGAATGAACTTTTTAACTGCAATTGTGCCCTTAGGAAGATTTTAGAAAATTATTAACCAACTAAAAAGTTAGTGAAAGAAAAGAACTTTGGAAATAAAAAAGATAATGGTGGAGGGGAGGTAGTTTCTTGTAGCGTTCCACACAACTGATGTTGCGTCCCACGCCACACAGGGTAGAGCAAAGCGGGCCAGCCGCTTCGCCTGTCGGGGCCAAGCAAGAGGGAAAGTGTCGAGGCTGGGCCCACCCCCCTAGGGAGTTGGGGAAGCCCCCCAAAAAACAGCACCGAGACAGGAGTCCAGTCAGCGGTCAGGCAGCACCGCAGGAACTCAGCTTTATTGGAACATACAATAGTATATATGGGCAGGTCAGGTAGGGAGGTGAAGCTGGGGAGGGGGAGCCAAAGGGAGCAGATCTTGTCACGTCACCTATAGCTGCGGGGGAGGGAGGTAGGCCTTTCCTTGACCCGCCCACCGGCTTCCCTAGGTCAGAGGGGTCATATTTGACCAAGAAAGGTCAGAGCCTGTGAGTGCTGAATGCCACATAAAATGAGCAATCCCTACAGTTTCTGGTGATGTGTTGAAGTGTAAAGTGTTTAAAAATCCCCAAATCAGATGAACAATTCTGAAATCATTATACAGATAACTAGAATTAAACCATGAAGCAAGTAGATGGCAGATGGTGGGAACCAGGTATCTCGCTGTTGGAGCGGGCGTTAAGAACTAGCGAGGAAGAAGGCTAGAGTGATCCTAATGGATCAACTTGGAGACATCCATTTGAACTCATGTTTACCTTAACATAAAGGGGGACACATAGAGAAATATCCATAGTATGTATATAGACAAGAGGTAGTATGTGAACATAAATCTCCTTGCTTTGTTGGCTGAGAGAACCACCTAGAAGTGATGCCACCTGGTAACAAAAAGCACCCTTCATACCCCCACCGTGGACTCTAGCGCCATTCTTCAACAAAAGAAACCAGGGCCTTTGAAGAAATGGATGATTCTAGGAATGGTGCAGGGAACATCAGCACCAGAAAACAGGAAGTGCTAAAAACAAACAAACAAAAAACCAAACCCACCACAATAAAGGTGTGTCCTTGTGGCAGGCACCAACCAAAAGAGCTCCCAATGGCCAAAGCCAAAACAACTAAGTAATAAAAGAAAGCGGTAGCACCAGGCGCGGTGGCACCCACCTATAATCCCAGGATTTGAGAAGCTAAGACAGGAGGATTACAAGTTTGAAGCCAGCCTCAGCTACTTAGCGAGACTCCGCCATTACACCCAGTTTATTCTGTAATTTTGTGTGAGTGTGTGTGGTACTGGGGATTGAACTCAATGGCATTCTACCTCCGAGCTACACCCCCAGCCCTATTTTTTATTCTTTATTTTGAAACCGAGTCTCACTAAGTTGCGGAGTGCCTCACTAGGTAGCTGAGGCTGGCTGCAAACCCTGATCCTCTGGTCTCAGCCTCCCAATTGCTGGGATTACAAGCATGCACCACCACGCCTGGCGCTATTCTGTATTTTTGAAACAGAGTCAGTCTCACTAAGTTTCAGAGAGCCTCACTAAGTAGCTGAGGCTGGCAGGAACCTGCGATCCTCCTATCTCAGTCTCCCAAGTACTGGGAAGGAGGAAGGAAGGAAGGAAGGAAGGAAGGAAGGAAGGAAGGAAGGAAGGAAGGAAGGAAGGAAGGGAGGGAGGGAGGGAAAGAAAAAGTCACCACCTAGAAATTGCAGAGACAAGCCCGGCGTGGTGGTGCACACTTGTAATCCCAGCATTTGGGAGGCTGAGACCAGAAGATCCAAGTTGGCGGCCAGCCTCAGCTACTTAGTGAGGCTCTCTGCAACTTAGTGAGACCCCGTTTCAAAATAATGAATAAAAAATAGTGCTGGGGGTGTAGTTCAGAGGTAGAATGCCCCTGGATTCCATCCCCCCTACCGAAAAAAAAAAGGATTAAAAATAGGGCTGAGAGGGTAGCTTGGAGGTAGATTGCCCTGGGGTTCAATCCCAGGTACCAAAAAAAAAAAAAAAAAAAAAAAATATATATATATATATATATATATATATATATATATAGTGAGGCTGGGGGTGTAGCTATGAGGTAGAATGCCCCTGGGTTCAATTCCAAGAAAGGCAGAAAGAGATGTGGGGGCGGGGTGGGGGAGAGGAAGAGCGGGAGGGAGAGAGGAGAAGGTTGAATTATACAAAGTATACACAGGTCCATACTGTTAGATAAGTAAACAATAGATGGATGGATGGATGGATGGATGGATGGATAGATAAATGACAGAGGCAGGATAATAGCCATATCTCTCATGTAGAGGAATTTCAAATAATTTACGTATGCTTTCCTTTCTTAGGGAGATGGGGCATAACTCCCAGCTCCTTGAGTTAAGGAGTTACCCACCTCTCCCAGGGAGCGTACTGCAGAAGGAGAAGGTGACTTCCTTCTGTAAAACCGCACACTGACAGCCCTCCGTCTTTCCTGTCTCAGCAAGTCAGTCTCCAGGCCATTCTGCAGCACCCTTAACCTGATCAACACGCCCTCGGCCAGATGACTAAAGCTAGCATCAGCAGTGGGAAGTCATGTCCACCGTGTCTTCCCTTGCTGTGATGTGACGAAGGCCACGTCACCTCTCTGCGCTCCCTCGCAGAAACCCCGGACTTCAATCTAATCATGAGAAGTACATCAAGCAAACTCAACAGAGGGGCATGCTACAAAATACTTGACAGTACTTGAAACTATCCAGGACGTCAGAACCAAATGAGAGGAGTCTGAGAAACTGTCACCACGCCTGGGACACGAGGCGCCTAGGACACGAGGACCAAATGGAATGGGAGTGTGTTGGATGGAATTCCAGGACAGAAAAGTGACGTTAGGTAAAAGCTAAGGAAATGTAAGCCAAGTCTAGACGTTAATTATTAACACTGTTTCAGTATTGGTTAATTAATGTTAACAAATGTTCCATACTAATGTAAGGATGTAATTAACAAGGGTTAACTTGGTATGGGATATATGAAACTCTGAATACTACTGTCTTCAAAACTTCTATAAATCTAGCTGGGTACAGCGGTGCACACCTGTTTTCCCACACCAAGAAGGCTGAGGCAGGAGGATCACTTAAGCCCAAGAGTTCAAGACCAGCCTGGGCAAACATAAAGAGCCCCATCTCAATAGTCAAAACAAAAATAAATGAGCAAACAAAATACCTCCCTTAATCTACAACCATGTTAAAATAGAAAGCTTAGTTTTAAAAAAAAATCCAGAATATGGCACAAAAAGAAGAAAAAGACAAAGAAAAATAATGTTACTTTAAAATTCAATACAGTGAATTTACAAGAGGGAAGATCTATTATTGACTATCTTAACTCATGCTAAGATACACTTTAACATTTGTAGTGTAATGAAACTTAGTGTCTCCATTTTAGAATTCATGTTAAAATTCTGTAATATGTTCAAACTTAGAAGACCACGGGGAAAATTTCTCATCATTCCATCCTGCATAGTGTGGAAAACAAAGCAATTCCTTGATGATGCCGATAATCCCAGTAACTGGGAGGCTGAGACAGAAGGATCGCAGGTTCAAGGCCAGCCTCAGCAATTTAGGTATTAGGTCAGAGTGTAAGAAATAACCTGTCAACAGTAAGCATTGATCTGCTCAAAGAGGGCAATTTTTAAGACTCCTTCGTAATAATCAAGACTTCAAATTTGTTTTCAGAAAATGACTGTATATCTTTTTTGCCCCTAAAAGCCCAAAAAGGAAATACAAAGAATTTTAAAAGCTAACCAAAGAGATTTGGGAAGCTGAGACAGAAGGGTCTCAGGTTTGCAGTCAGCCTCAGCAACTTAGAGAGGCCCTCAGCAACTTAGCGTGACCCTTTTTCAAAATAAAAATTAAAATAGGGCTGTGGGTGTTGCTCAAAGGTAGAATGCCCCTGGATTCAATCCCCAGGGCCCACCCCCCCACACACACAGAGTTAATCAAAGAATACTGCAAAAGCCTTACTTCTCAAGAGGCATTGGGTACTAATCTAAAAACACTTACCACCTTTCAGAGCGTATCAGGTCTTCAATTAAAAAATGAGCCACTAAGCTGTGATAACCGTGCTCCAGGCTCCCTGGTATTTTTCCTGACCCAGCCTGGAATCTTTTTTTTTTTTTTTTTTTTCAGTACTGGGGGTTGAACTCAGCGGCATTCTACCTCCGAGCTATACCCCCAGCCCTATTTTTTATTCTTTATTTTGAAACCGGGTCTTACTAAGTTGGGGAGTGCCTCACTAGGTAGCTGAGGCTGGCCTCGAACCCAGATCCTCCGGTCTCAGCCTCCCGAATGCTGGGATTACGAGCGTGCACCACCACGCCCAGCTTTGGAATCTATTTTTTAAGAAGCCCATTTGTGGTGGTACACGCCTGTATTCCCAGAACTTAGGAGGCTGAGACTGGAGGATCACAGGCTTGCAGCCTGCCTCAGCTACTTAGCAAGGCTCTTAGCTACTTAACAAGACCCATTTTGAAATAAAAAATAAAATTGAGAGGCTGAGACAGGAGGATCACAGGTTCACAGTCAGCCTCAGCAACTTAGCAAGGCCTTCCACAACTTACTGAGACCCTGTTTCAAAAAAAAAAAAAAAAACAAAGGGCTGGGGCGGGGGGGGGGGGGGGGGCTCAGAGGTAGAATGCCCCTGGGTTCAATCTCTAGGACCACACACACACACACACACACACACACACACACACACACAAGCAATGAAAGTGTGAGCTCACTTTGATGTCTGGCAACTGACAGCGGTCAAGCCCCACCTCTCCGCTGCCCTTCTGCCCTCTATCCAGGAAAGCTGAGAAGAAATCCCAAGTCCACCCTTCTTGGCACCAATGGGAGTTGAAACCACACAGCCCTGGGATATATGTGAGGACCTTCACGCTTGGCCACCTCCTCCTGGGAACACAAGCCACGCTGGTCATCTTTCCCCTGCTCCCTGGAGCCACTTTGCACCTGCAGGGACTCCGACGTGCATTCCCCAGAAAGTTTCACCTGTGACGAGGAAACCTCCTCTGCGTGTATGTCACCATCACTGACGTCCACGCCAAAGACTGAGGGGAATTTCAGCATGACTCCACAGGATGACAACGGGGGAGGCTTTTCTCCTTTTGTTCTCATGAATCACACAAGAAAAAATCCATTATCCAGGTGCTATGGTCCACCTCCCACACACATACACTCCTAGCAAGGTGACAGTACTAAGAGGTGAAGTTAGCCCATGATGCATGCCTGTAATCCCAGGACTCGGGAAGCTGAGACAGGAGGGTCACAGGTTCGAGGCCAGCCTCAGCAACTTAGTGAGGCCATCAGAAACTTACAGAGACTCTGTTTCAAAATAAAAATATGGTAGGGCTGGCAGTATGGCTCAAAGGTAGGAATCTCAAACTCTCCATGTTCAATTCCTAGTGGGGAGGGGGGAGATGAAGTCTTTGGGATTTGACTGGGTCATGGGGGAAGAGTCCTCAGGACCGAAATTAAATTAATGGCCTTATAAAAGAAGCCCAAGAGATCCTATTTGCCCCTTCCATAGGCAGAAGGTATCACCTGTACAGACAAGGCTCCCTCCACTCACTTTACCTGTGAGAGTGTTGATGCTGGATTTCCAAGACTCCAGAACTTATGCTCCAAATTATGTGCAAATTAGAGAGCTTAGAGGTAAATCACAATCATGAGTCCCGTCCTTTGGAAAGAAAAGCCCCATCTGCTTGTAACACCCACCTGGGTTTGGGCCTGGTTTCTTCAGTTAGGACAAGAGTAAGACTGCAAGTCCATTTTTATCAGTTCATACACAAACACTAGAAGGTCCTTGGAGACTTATGGCCAGCTTATTAATAATGGCGGTTGGCTTCAAGACAACTAATCAGTCCTGAATGCAAACATTGGCAAGGGTCTGTCATTTGAAAGAAAACTCCGACAAAGAAGGGGTTAGATTAGGCTTTAACCCTCCGAATTCTTAGAATAGAAATGAGCGCAGCTGCTTTTGAAATCACCTGAGTGTGTACATTACTTAGAAACTTTCTTTTGTAGCTGAGCTGCATACAGGTGTGATAGTGTGATAAGCAAAGGTTAATTTTATACACAGGGCATTTCATATATATATATGAAATATATATTAAAAAATATATATATATATTGTAGTATTGGGGTTTGAACCCAGGGGCATTCTACCTCAAGCTACATCCCCAGCCCTATTTTTAGTCTTTGTTTTGAAACAGGGTCTCACTAAGTTGTGGAGAGCCTCTCTAAGTAGCTAAGGTTGGCCGTGAACTTGTATCCTCTGGTCTCAGCCTCCCAAGTACTGGGATTACAAGTGTGCACCACCTCGCCTGGATATCCGGATATGTGTGTGTGTGTATATATATATTCAGTACTGGGGATTGAACCCAGGGGCATTCTACCTCTGAGCTACACCCCAGTCCTATGTTTTATTCTTTGTTTTGAAACAGGATCTCACTAAGTTGCCGAGGGCCTCACTAAATAGCTGAGGCTGACCACGAACCCAGATCCTCCTGTCTCAGCCTCCCAAATCACACATTTCATTCTAAAAGGTCTAGCTCGAAAACCTCAGTTAATATATCTCTGCTAAGGTAAAACTGAGGCAAAACATTTTTATTCCAGCCCATTTTGGGGGTGGGGAACTCTGCTGTGTAAAGCACATTATTTTCTCATTAATATATTTAAGCTCTATAACGCTTCCATTTTCAGCTGGGTTAAAAATAAAGGGCATCATAATACACCAACAAAGTATTTCTATCAGAGCAAGAGTAATAAGTGGCTAGAGAGGCTCCACGGGGATTATCGTATTACATTCACGGAAAACCACCAACGCAACCCAGGCGACATTCAAGTTTGCCGTTAAAAGTAATATATAGTTGTCTCGGGCTGAGGTCAGACTAATCTGGATAAGAAAGAAAAATGCTCTAAAAAAAACACAGGAAAGAATGAAGAGAAAGACAATATTCCCCTTGTTGGCTTGTTCCTCCAGCTGGGGCTGGTCCAATCCGCACACCCCGCTGCTTCCTGCTGGCATATTCTGGGGGTAGCGATCAATTCACTCTTTGTAGATATTAAGAAATTGTGGAGGCATTAAAAAGGGAAACACTGAATGAGCCTAATGTGATCGGGGACAAAGGATTTAAGAGATGTCGAGGAAGAGGGCAGGAGGAAAGCTGGTTAAGATCTGGGGTGACCCGTGTCCCACTGGTGGAAATGGGGGGACTTGAGGTCATAATCAAATCCACCCAGCGCTCAGCAACTCCAAGGTTCCTCTGGTTTCTACAACTCTCAATGGTTTTTGTCACCAGCCACGATGCAAACAGATGATCGCACTTAGGACTAAATTTAAGAGGGACTTTTACAAAATACAGTGCTTCTTATAATAAGTGAAACGCAATGCTTCTTAGACGCCCCATTTTAAATTAGGCAGTGTGGGTATGTGCCTGTGTGCCTGTGTGTGGTTTATTTATTCCTTATGCAGTAGCAGGAATATATTCTTCTTCTGCCTGCAGGAAACACAAACTCTATGTACCCTGTAGAAGGTTCACATCCATGATAGTTCTGAGGTTCAAAATTGTCTCAATAGTGACTTAACTTTGAGATAATGTTGACTGTTAAGCCATTACTCCACACAAGAGAAAAACATCAAGTGCGTTGGGGAGATCTGTTTTGTTGTGTTGTGTTGCGTTTTTGCTTTTTATTTTAAGTAAATGATCAAAACATTATTTTACTAAAGCAATAAACCTCAACTGTAAATCGTGCCATGCAGTAAGTAGGTCACTGCAAAGTAAAATGATATCAGATGTAGTCTAGGATTTCAATTTAGCAAGATTATCTTTTGTAATTGCAGTTAAAAAAAAAACTATTTTACTAAAAGCTTGGGGGATGTTAGAGTGTTTTTAAAGCTATGTTACAAGCAGAAAATTCTTCTTCCCATGACAAGACAAATGGTATTTATAAATCTATCAGTTCACCTTTCTGCTTTAGTACTGTTGTACACAGAATGAGATTTGGCCCTTTTTTTTTTTTTTTTTTTTTGGTACAAGGGATTGAACCCAATAGCATTCTACCTCTAAGCCACAACCCAAGCTTTTTTTTTTTTTTTTTTTTTTTTTTGAAAGAGGGTCTAGACTAATTGCTAAGGGCCTCGCTAAGTTGCTGAGGCTGGCCTTGAACCTGTGATTCTCCTGTCTCAGCCTCCCAAGTGCTGGGGTTACAGGCATGTGCCACCAAACCCAGCTGGATTTTAACTTTATTTTTTTTTTGGTATTGGGATTGAACTCAGGGGCATTCTACCTCCAAGCTATGCCCCTAGTCCTATTTTTTCTTCTTTATTTTGAAACAGGGTCTCACTAAGTTGCAGAGGGCCTCACTAAGAAGCTGAGGCTGGTCTCGAACCCAGATCCTCCGGTCTCAGCCTCCCAAATGCTGGGATTATAAGTGTGCGCCACCACAGCTGGCGGCTTTTAACTTTAAAGGTTGTAAATCCTGAAGCATCACAGGGCCACTGTTTATGTGGATTTTCAATTCAGGACAGGCCCTACCTTTCTACTATATCACTAAGCAAGCAAATAATGAATGAGGGGAAGTTCTTCTTTACAGAATTCCAGCTAAAGAAAGAAGGAGAGGGTTGGAAGAGGGCCACTTTCCGAGCCCCATGAGTGAGTGGCCCTGTCCATTGAGTTTCTTCAAGGGAGAGAAAGCCAGACATCGTGTGCCACCTGAAGAAAATACACCACTGTTCATGGAACAGTTCCCCTCGCCGCCATCCTGAACCTGGGTATGCTTTTAGGGCTGACTAGATGTTTACAAGAAGCACAAGGGATAGAAGAAAAAAGTTGCATGACACTCTAGAGACGCAGTCAGCAAAACACAGCTACGGAGAGTGTGTGCGGGTGGGAGGGGGGTATTGTGGATGGAACCCAGGGCCTCATGCATCCTAGGCAATCTCTCTACCACCGAGATACAGTCCCAACTCCCGTCTATGGAAACCACAGGGAAGGCAAACCTGTTTCCTCAGAAAATAAATTACAAGACTTTTTTTTTTTAAAGATGAAGGAGAATGTACAAAGATAAAGGGGCAGTTAAGAAACATAAACCCATCTGCATCCCAATTCAAAGAAAATAATATGACACATGAGATGATTGACTGGGCATGGTGGCACACACCTGTCATCCCAGTACTTGTGAAGCTGAGACAGGGGGGTCACAGGTTCGAGGCCAGCCTTAGCAACTTAGTGAGACCCTCAGCAACTTAGTAAGGCCCTGTTTCAAAATTTTAAAAAGGGCTGGATTTGTAGCTCAGACGTAAAAATACCCCTAGGTTCAATCCCCTTTCCAAAAAAGAAAGACAGAAGAAGAAGGAAGGGAGAGAGGGAAGAAGGGAGAGAAGGAGGGAGGAAGGATGGAAGAAAGAAGTTTGCAAGTTTTATTATTGTTAAGCAATAATTGTTATTTGTTTTAGGACTAATAATACTATTTCTGCCATATTAAGACAAGGAGAAACTTACCTTTTAGAGACACAGGCTGAAAGAGACTCTTTCATAATTAATTTTTACTTGATAAAGCAGATAGTTTTCAGCTATTATTTCTTCCAGAGATTCTGACTGTTACTCCCTACCCCACCAGCACCCCTAATTCAAAGTTCCCCTCCATTTGTACCTTACGTATACCTCTATCTTTGCACCTACATATTACCTAAGATTCTCGTGGGGGACAGGTACTGGGGATTGAACCCAGTGGCATTCTACCTCTGAGCTACAACCCCAGCCCTAATTTTTATTTTTATCTTGAGACAAGGTCTCACTAAATTGCTGAGGGTCTTGCTAAGTTGCTGAGGCTGGCCTTGAACCTGCCATTCTCTTGTCTCAGTCCCCCCAACTACTGGCCTAGCTTCATAAAATTCCCTTTAAGTGACTGTCTCCACCGCTAGACTGAGCACTGTCAGGTCAAGGACCAGGCCACAATTAAACTGGTTTCTCCAATGCCTGGCACTTGGCAAAGGAATAAGAGAGCGGCTATGGTAATGATTCATTAAAACCAACACCTGACTTTCAGTTACACAAGTTTACAGCAGCCATGCATTTTGAACTCTCCAAGGCAAATGCTAAATGGTCCCTGGTTCACAGGTTGCAGAATGACCATGCCAACTTTTATCCTCGTTGTTTTGATCATATCTTTCTCCAAAGAGCCAACAATTTGTTGTTTTGTTTTGGGGTTTTTTGTTTGTTTGTTTGTTTTTAGTGGTGGTAGTGGTGGTGTATGTGTGTTACTAGAGGTTGAACCCAGAGACATCTACCTCCAAGCTACACCCCCAGCCCCTTTTTTTGAAACAGGGTACCTCACCAAGTTGCTGAGGCTGGCCTCAAACCTGCAATCATCCTGTCTCAGCCTCCCAAGTACTGAGATTACAGACGTGCACCACCACGCCCAGCTAATGATTAGTATTTATGATGACTAACTTTTAGAGCCAACTGCCTACCCACCAGGCACTTTTATGAGCACTTTGCATGTTTAAAATCATATTTTCACAACAACCTTACAACACAAGGCCCATTATGCCCGCCCTCATGTTAGAGATGAGAAACCTGGGGCCCCAAAATGTGAGCAAATATCCCAGACCCCAAAGGGAGCAGGCCTGGGACTCATGCTCAAGAAGTCTGGCTGCAGAAGGGTCCTCTTTGATCATGCCAACTGCACCCCAAAGCCAACCAGGGTCCTGCTCACCCAGGACTGGAAAACAGCAGCTCCAGCTATGGCAGTTCCAAGCACTTGACTCATAAGTTGTCAGGTTGTCCCAGCCAGAAAAGCATGCAGAAATAACCGCAACTTAGGAAGATTTAAAAATAAAAAACAGCATGCCCGATCGGAATAATTTAAGATGTCCTTCAGATGTTTAATTGAGTCAATCAAATCGCTTCAAACTCAAGTCCAGATATTTTGCCCAGCTGGTTAAAGAATGCCTGTCTCCTCAGGATGAGATCAGAGGTGGCATTGACCCCATCCATAAGACATCCATCACCAGCCAGGAACAGAAACGGATTCCTGATTTAGCGCTTTTCTCTCTGCCCCACATGGGTACTCCTTGTTTGAAATATCACAGTTAATCAAGGTTACAAAAACACTGAACATTCCTCCCTGGCCTGAGGAATTCAGAGTTGGTCAAAATCATTGTTGAACAAAATACCCAAGATGGAGTGAGATAGAATTTATTTGACCCTTCCTCCCCCACCCCACAAGGAAGAAAGAGTCTGACTCCAGGATTCCTGGCTCGGCCATTACTCAAGCCACAAATACTTCAGTTATCCAATGACTCAGTGGCCTTCAACCACACTTAAATAAAGGCCTTCTATCATGTTTTTCCCATGTGTTTTGCTCCCAACTGTATACCCCACGAATACTAAGCTGCTGGGATTTTTTTTTTCCCCGCTCATATCATTTTGCAGAACTATGCCCCAACGGTTATCTTAAGAGGACTTTTGCTTGCTTTCTACTAAAGTTCAAACAAGAAACTTTCCAGCTTCTTGTGGCCAATCCTAGAACTATTTTTTTCTTTTTCTTCATTCTCTTTTCTTATTTGCTTTTTGGCTTTTTTCTTTTTGACAGTACTGGGGATTGAACTCAGGGGCATTTTACCTCCAAGCTACACCCTATTTCTTTATTCTTTTATTTTGAAACAGGGTCTCACTAAGCTGCAGAAGGCCTCACTAAGTAACTGAGGCTGGCCTCAAACCTGTGATCCTCCTGTCTCAGCCTCCCAAGTACTGGGATTACAAGCATACACCGCCATGCCTGGCTCTCTTCATTCTCTTTTCTTTCTTTCTTTCTTTCTTTCTTTCTTTCTTTCTTTCTTTCTTTCTTTCTTTCCTTTTTTTTTTTGTGATACTGGGGATTGAACTCAGGGACATTCTACCTCCGAGCTATACCCCCAGCCCTATTTTTTATTCTTTATTTTGAAACAGGGTCTCACTAAGTTGCGGAGTGCCTCACTAGATAGTTGAGGCTAGCCGCGAACCCGGATTCCTCCAGTCTCAGCCTCCCAAGTAGTGGGATTGCAAGCATGCGCCACCAAGCCCGGCTTGCTTTTTAGCATTTTTTTTGAGAACTTCTTTTTTTGCTGTTTTTATCTTAACTAAACCAAAATATCTAAATCTTTCACCTGTACTAACAACATAACACCACTCGACAACTATCAGACCTGACATAATAGGAACACTGATGTGAATACACCTCTTCTGCAAAGATACAACTCTAATGCTCCTTTGACTTGAAATTTGTTATTTTTGGTTTTGGGGGGTGGGAGTTGAGCATGGAAATCCATATTTGTGTTACTTTTTTATAGTTTTATGGGTGCATTGTAATTATACATCTTTTTTTTTTTTTTTTTTTTTTTTTTTTTTGCGGTACTGGGGATTGAACTCAAGGGCATTCTACCTCCGAGCTATACCCCCAGCCCTATTTTTTATTCTTTATTTTGAAACCGAGTCTCACTAAGTTGTGGAGTGCCTCACTAGGTAGCTGAGGCTGGCTGCGAACCCGGATCCTCCGGTCTCAGCCTCCCGAATGCTGGGATTACAAGCGTGCGCCACCACGCCCGGCTTTAATTATACATCTTATACGAGGTTACAGTGGTATGAACATATGTGCACACAACACCTGGTGTGTTTCCCTCCGTATCCCAGCCCCAACCTCCCCTTCCCCATACAGATTGGTGAGACTGCTACTGATAATTTCATATCCGTATGAAGCGTTATTCAAACTGTTAACCTTCATTACCGCCCTGTCCCCTCCTCTCCGTTGCTCCACTGGACTCCTTGTATTCCTTTATCTAAAGTCTCTTCTGTTACCCAATTTCTCTCTAGTTTCCACATCTGAGCGTAAACATGCAATTATTTGCTTTCCGAGACTGGCTACTCTCACTTCGCATCATGTTCTCAAGCTCTATCCATTTTCTTGCAGATGGCCTAATTTTGATCTTCTTTATGGCTGAGTAAAATTCCATTCTGTGTATATAGCATAGTTTTGTGACCCATTTGTCGCATATAAATAGGGAAGACAGGGTTTGGATAGTAAAATCTACTCCTAGTCCCAACTCCTCAACTTTTTAATAAGGTAGAAAGACAAACAAACAGACATACAAACCACATGGCAGCTGGGCATGGTGGCCCACACCTGTAATCCCAGTACTTGGAAGGCTAAGACAGGAGAATTGCGGGTTTGAGGCCAGACTCAGCAACTTAGTGAGACCCTGCTTCAAAATAAAAAATTAAAAAGGCTAGGGGTATAGCTCAGAGGTAGAATGCCCTAGAGTTTCATCCCCAGCACTAAAAACAAACAAAAAGACCTAGCTGGGGTTACTGGGGATAGGGGTGTGGTTCTCCAGAAACTCATTCTATCATTGTGTCTGCATGTCCTGGGCAATTCGCTAGTGGACATTACCCAGGTATCAAGGTACCTCCTACCCCTCCCTGTGTTTCAGCACCAGGCTCTCCAACGACTTTTCAAGAACCTAACTTAACAAAACCCCTGTTATTATCATCAGTGCCTTGTTTTAGAGAACCTCTTTTATTCCCAAATTTCATTGGCATGACAGCATACACATCTCAATTTAAACAAACTTTATAAGCACATTATTTTAGTCAGCAATATAGAATACATTAAATAGGCTATGTACACAACGCATGGTGTATGTGTGTGTGTGTGTGTGTGTGTGTAGATCAACCTCAAAGTAGGTGAACAAATGAACCGCTGCCTTTTGGATATTACTTTCTTGAAATGCAAAATATGAGGTCAGTCATAGTGGTGCAGACCTGTGATTCCAGTACCTGGGAAACTGAGACAAAAGGATCAAGTTAGCCAGGCATGGTGGGGCACGATTGTAATCCCAGTACTTGGGAGGCTGAGACCGGAGGATCCGGGTTCTCGGCCAGCCTTAGCTACTTAGTGATGCCCTCTGAAACTTAGTGAGACCCTGTTTCAAAATAAAGAATAAAAAATAGGACTGAGGGTGTAACTTGGAGGTAGAATGCCCCTGGGCTCAATCCCAGCAAAAATAAATAAATAAATAAATAAATAAATAAATAAATAAATGGATGAAGGCTAGCTTCAGCAACTTAGTGAGACCTTGATTCAAAATAAACAATAAAAAAGGGCTGGGATAAAAAAAAAGGGGGGGGAGGGGCTTGGAGTGGAGTGTAGATCAGAGGTAGAATGATCCTGGCTTCAATCCCCAGCACAGGAAAAGAAGAAGAGAGGAGGAGGAGGAGGAGGAGAGGAAAGAGGAGGAGGAGGAGAAAAATATTAGGAGAGGGGACTCTGGTCTTGGTGGAAGTCTCCTTAGGTAAGAAGCTGAACACACCCTTCAATGGTCCCATGGCCCCTTTAATACGGGGGAAAGATGTCTCAAGCACATTCCTAGTGGGATAATTACAAGGGACTTTCTACAAAAAACATCTCTGCTTACCATTCCACACTAATTATCCTTCCGGGGAGGGGGCCTTTACCCCAAGGTCCCCCAGGCAGACCCCTAAATACTTCCCTCTGAGAAAGACATTCAGCATTTGCTTCCAGCCAAGCTAAACTATTTTATATGTATTGCTCGGGGCTCTTAGCCAGTCTAGAAACAATCAATCAAGTTTGAGGCAGGGTGGTGCCTTGAAGGCAGAGAGAGGTGATTTTAGGGGAGTTTTCAAACTCCTTTCCAGTGACAACTCCCCAAAAACCACTGGTCTTGAAAAGCAATTAAAATCCACAACCGTTTTGTAGTAAATTTATTACCCAGAACCACCAAATAAATGCTTGCTGAAATGAAACAGAATCCTGAGGGGGAAAAAACTCACCAACCAAACTAAAAATATAAAAGGAAGTGATGGGCAAAGGGGATAAAACCTAGAGGCTTTTTATTTGTGTAGACCAAACAACTGTAAAACTCACTTCAAACACGTTGCTATTCCTTCCATGGACCCGGCCCAGCAAGGCTGTTTCTGTCTTAGGGAAGTGTTTTTTCCTTTGCTTATCCTAACATCAAGATGTGACCACAAAGAGAACACAACATCTCAAATCCCAAATGTTGTTCTCCGTGAGAACCCCGTTCTCTCTCCAGCTGAGAAGTTCATCAGATCCCAATTTAGTCGCTATTCTTCTTCTTCAAGTCCCCGGTAAACATCACCATAGACACAAACATGAGGTACAGGTAGTGAGAGGATTGCCGCCAAAAATCTCCCAGACTTCCTCTCGCCGGCTCTCCTCCATCCTCCTAGGGTCTGAGCGCGTTGGGCTTGCCACACAGTGTGCAAGGAGGCCTTGAATGGAGGACTGTCCCCTTGCTGGAGGCTGTGACCCGGCCAAGAACAAGGCCCTGTGGTTCCGAGAGGGCTGAGCCTTCACCAGGAGAGGAGAGGTCACTGGGAAAGGAACTTTGCCCTCTCTATTGTCTTGCTCGGCAAGAAGTCTTGAGGATCTGATTCCTCCACACAGAAATCAACTGCTCCAATCAGTTACTGGAACGTGAGCAGCAGCTTTGGGAGGGAGGAGAGAATCGTCCTGACTCCTGGTGGGAGGGTAAGGGTCACGGTCCAGTCATCGTGTCCCAAGCTCTGGGCACCTCCTCTGGCTGGGCATCTGCACAAAGCCCTTGGCCTGAAGCTACGAGAAAGAAAAGGATTTATAAGAAACAGAGCATAAGCATACATTTTTTTTCTTTTGCAGTACTAGGGATTGACCCCAGGGGCATTCTACCTCCGAGCTATACCCTCAGCCCTATTGTATATTCTTTTTTTTTTTTTTTTTTTTGCGGTACTGGGGATTGAACTCAGGGGCATTCTACCTCCGAGCTATACCTCCAGCCTATTTTTTTTTTTTTTTTTTTTTATTCTTTATTTTGAAACCGAGTCTCACTAAGTTGCGGAGTGCCTCACTAGGTAGCTGAGGCTGGCCGCGAACCCAGATCCTCCCGTCTCAGCCTCCCGAATGCTGGGATTACAAGCGTGCGCCACCACGCCCAGCTTATATTCTTTATTTTGAAACAAGGCCTCACTAAGTTACAGAGAGGGCCTCACTAAGTAGCTGAGGCTGTCCGCAAACCCAGATCCTCCAGTCTCAGCCTCCCAAGTACAGGGGTGACAAGCGTGCACCACCACGCCCGGCTTTGTTAACTACTTTTAAAAGCCTTCTTCATAAACACTTCAGGAAACAAGGGTAGCCACAGGCGTCTATGTTGTCCATATTTTTTCATATAATTTCTGTCCTTAATTCTAACTTCTCAAAGGCTAGGGAGGGAATAAAGCTAATCTATCTGTGTCCAGGACACTGGCGAAAACTCTTGTCTCTAGTGTATTCAGAATCTTTCTTGTGCTCCGTCTTTAAAAATCAACTTAACCCTTTTCCTTTTCTTTCCCATCTTCTTCTTTGTTTTCTGCTTCGATGTCTTAGTTCTTCTCTTCTACCTGTTTTGGATCTGCCGCTCATGTTCCTTATTCTTACCAACCTCTCACTTCCCTTTTCCGTTCCATTTTTATCTCACGAGGTACCTGCCTTCCAGAAACAACTCGGGCTTCCAGAAGAGAGCTAACCGGGGATGGCCAGGGCTGGTGAGAGAAGTAGCCGGTGTTTACCGACAGACTTGATGGGGGGATGAATTTCTGTCTTCTTGGACAATCTGGGCCTCCGCCTCCACACCCCTGAGACTCCAGGTGGAAGAGCGAAAGGGGAAGGCAGTGGAAAAGAAGAAGAGAGATGAATCCTCTTGGAAAATAGGTGGAATTCAGATGGAAGAGAAATGGGTTGTTTGGGGGAGAAGGCCAGCCACCTCCCTCTGTCCTATTGTCCTTCACTAAAGGGAAGGACCCAGGGAGCTGGCTTATAATTCACACACCATGCCCAGCTGCAGGAAGTGAGCAAGCACATACGAAAAAGTCCCTAAAATAAAAATGAAAGAAAAAAAAACATATTTATATGCCAAACAACAGTTACCAGTTCTCCAGGAAAAACTCATTCATGAATCAGAACAAGCTGTGCGCAGTGGCACATGCCTGTAATCCCAGTACTTGAGAGGCTGAAACAGGAGGATCGCAGGTTAGAGGCCAGCCTCAGCAACTTAGTGAGACCCTGTTGTAAGAGTAAAAATAAAATAAAAAGGGCTGAAGGTGTCTCTCAGAGGTAGAATGCCACTGGGTTCAATCCCCAGTACCCAATAAATAGTAATTCAGAATAAATTGATACTCATCTACTTCAGGGAATAGAAGGAGCGTTGCATGGGTAACCTGATGGACCACCAGCTCTGCTGGGACAAAGGACAAGCTAGGGGACTTCTGTGGAATGCCACAGCAGAGAATCCAACAATTCATACGGCCAGAGGCCACTGCCACACAGGTGTCTTCTGAACCTATCCAGGATCACAACCGATATTCCAACATTCTATAAAGAGGAAGGTGAACAGTTAGCCAAGGCAGAGGGATCGTATGCTAGGCAAGGAAGAAGTACAGTTTCCCTCTTCTCTAGCTTTCTCGGTGAAGCAGAACTCGCCGGATCATTGTGTCTTCACGTCCTGAGCGATCCCTCCAGTGGACAGCGTCAAGGTATGGGGCCTGGTGTCTGCCGTCCCTCCCTGAGTTCCAGCACCACACCCCACGGTAGTCTACGCAGACCAAGTTGACAGGCAGGATTCACTCCCGGAGGCCTGATGTCCCCTCCCACCACTGAGAGAGTCATCTGGGTTACGAGTGGCCATAACATCCTCCACTCTGGTCCCATCTGAAATGAGACCCGAATAGGATGCGGCAGGGTTGAGGAGAGAAATAGAGAAAGAAAGAGTGGGAAGATCATGTGTCTCAGGTCTTTTCTTCTCCTTTAATGAAGAAATAAATGAGAAGACAAAACAAAATAGAAGGACGTGTGTGTGTGTGTGTGTGTGTGTGTGTGTGTGTGTGTGTGTGTGTGGTGCTGGGGACTGAACCCATAGGCATTTTACCTCCAAACTACACCCTCAGCCCTATTTTATTTTCTGTTTTGAAACAGGGCCTCACTAAGTTGCTGAGGCTGGCTGCAAACCTGGGATCCTCCTCTCTGAACCTCCCAAGTACTGGGATTACAAGCATGCACCACCACATCTGTCTTATAAGGCCCTTTTTTGAAATGCATACTAATACAAACTTTTTTTGTTTTTGCAAAGTAGAGATTACAAATGTGTTAATCAAAAACAAAAAACAAAAAACCAAAAACAAATGTGTTAATCCTATAGCATATGCTCCCCATCTTTAATTTTTTTTTAAATATTCCATTTCATCCAAAAGCCTTGGACCAAGGGCTCCACAGTTTCCTAAATGCTGTTCTTCCAGGCGGGACTTTAAATCGATCACCACTTTTTGAGTTTTATTAAGTTATGTCAGCCTCACAGTTTTTCAAACTTTTCAACTTCCAAAAAACAAATTTATTTTCATTCATTATATATTTCCCCGGGCTAAATCTTTACTGATCCTGTGTTTCCTGAGGAGTTTTATTTCAAATAAATCCTAAGAGAAAGTTGAATATGCTCCAGAGGAAAACCTGCTCGTAGTCAATGGTTACCCACACTTTCTAAAACACTACGTCTCCAAAGAGAAGCAAAACGTATTAATCCTGAGGTCCTCTAACGTTATTTTAAATAATCCCATTTTAGGCTAGATTAAGCCTGCTCCTGGATCATTTTCCTTTTCAAAATATCAACGAGCTTTAAAGAGATAAACAAATTAAGCCTCGTAAATCTTCTTTTTAAAGGTAAAAAAAAAAAAATCATCATGCTTGCTTACAGAGGGAAATTTTTTGGTTTTCTCCTTTTTCTCTCTTCTTTGTACTGGTGAAAAAAAAAGTTAGGCAGCTAGACTAGAAGGAGCAGGTCAGGGCAAGATTGGGACTGACCTGAGGGGAAATTAAGCAAACCCTCAAGAGCAGAAACAGCAATATCAGGAGGTTGAACTTACTCACCCAAAGAGAGTCTCTGATAGGTATAGGATCATTGACATCTCCACTTTATTTGGTGTGTGTGTGTGTGTGTGTGTGTGTGTGTGTGTGTGTGTGTTACTAGGGATCCAACCCAAGGGCATTCTACCTCTGAGCTGCATCCAGAGTCCTATTTTATTTTTTATCTTGAAACTGGTTCTCGCTAAGTTGCTGAGACTGGCCTCCAACTTGCAACCCTCCTGTCTCAGTCTCCCAAGTATTGGGATTACAGGCATGTGCCACCATGCCCGGCTTACGTTGCCAGTTTAGACACCACCACCACCACCATCACCACCATCACCATCACCATCACCATCAACCACCACCACACCACCCCTGGATTTCGCTTAGGCATCGACGGGAAAGTTTACAACAAGGCGAAAACAGCGCAGGTGCGCTAAGCTGTGGTGGGAAAAAGAGTAATGACATCCCAGGCCTATGTGCATGTGGGAGACATTTCCAGACTGGACAAAGTCACCACTTTGGTGGAAGACACGCCGCCATTCCCCACTCCACAAAGCGGCCTGTGTCAGACCCTCTGTGTAATGTCTCCCCTTTATCACAGTCTTGTCTTAAACTATACCTCACTTTCCCCCAAATAAACCTCTTACGCTTCCTTATTCTTGCTTTCCTTGTGAAATCTTTCTTATGGGAAGAAGCAAGGACCAAGGAAGCTATGACTGCCCTGGAACATTTATTTCTAGGTGAGATCCATTGTCAGGCTTTAGGCCAAAAACAGAGATGACCCAAAGCCCCAGGACTGTGCCCGGTGCTACCAGGACCCCAGCCAGGCCGAGCCACCCCCTTCTCTAAGGGGGTGCTAAGAGAACGGCCCAGAGGGTTTCCAAGGAAAACCACTCTGGCGGGCAGTGGGCATCTCAGAGACCCCACACCCCCAGATTTGTTGAAATTCAGGCATCAGATTCCCAGGGGACTTGCTTTAATTATCCCAACCTCAGTCTGCATTGTTCAGCTCAGGGTCTTTCCTGCCATTGTGATTCTGACCGACTCTGTATTTTCTTGCAACTGTTAAGTTTGAAGCCTTCCCCCATCAGCCATACGCAGTGTATCCATAAGGGGAAGGAGGGGAGTTTTACAAAGTACATCAATTAGGCAGGTGTAGTGGCCCATGCCTGTAATCTCAGTACGTGGGAGGCTGAGACAGGAGGATCGTAGATTCGAGGACAGCCTCAGCAACCTAGAGAGACACTTAGCAACTTAGCAAGACCCTGTTTCAAAATAAAATAAATAAATAAAATAGGACCAAGTATCATGGCACATGCCTGCAATCCTAGTACTTGGGAAGCTGAGACAAGAAGAACACTGGTTTGAAGCCAGTCTCTGCAGTTTAGCACGGCTCCAGCAACTTAATAAGACCATGTTTCCAAATAAAAATAAAATAGGGTTGAGGGTATAGCTGGGAGGTAGAATGCCTCTGAATTCAATCCCCAGTACTACAATAAAATAAAATAAAGTAATAAAATAGGGCTGGGGGAGTAGCTCAGAGGTAGAATGGCCCTAGACTTAATCCCCAGTACCACAAAAAATAAACAAATAAATAACCAATCATCCTCTTATATGTTATTCCTCTTCTCTTACACGCTACCCTAAAATAATCCCATTTCTTCTCTCACTATTTTAGTGCCACTAAAACATGTTCTAAACCAAGCATGGTGGCACATGCTTATAATCCCAGTACTTGGGAGGCTGAGATGGGAAGACCACAGGTTTGAGGCCAGCCTCAGCAATTTAGTGAGGCCCTGTTTCAAAATTAACAACAACAACAAAAAAGAATAAAATAGGGCTGGGGGTGTAGCTCAGAGGTAGAATGCCCAAGTGCACGCACACACACACATACACACATACACACACACACACATACACACATACACACACACACACACACACACACACACACACACACACCCTGTTCTAAGAAGAATTCCCATGTTTAAGGGCTTGGGAACTTTGGATAAAGAGTCTCCAAGCACGGGGAAAAGAGGAAATGCAAGCACATCCCATAAATTGTTTCAACATCCATCTGAGGGGTTGTGAGTGACCGAGACAAAAGGGCCCTATGAAGGATGTAAGAGATGGACTGTGTTCCAAGCTGTGACTGCAGAGCTGTTACAAAGAGTTCTTTAACTGTCGCTGATGGGAATGAGATGAATTATGACTGCGAGGAGGATGTAAAAGGGCAGGATGTCAGGTAAATGAAAATGGCGAATTTCCTCCTGGGCCATGCCTGCCTCACCTCTTCAATGAGTTCTTTTTCCCCCTTTTTTATTTAAGACTTGGGAGTTAATTATCCTTTGCATAATTTGTTCCTCCCCTTCGTGTAATTGAGTTCAGAATTGCTCCTGTTTTGATCACCCCCAAATGCCATGGGCTGTATTTTTATTGATTGATTTAGCAGTGCTGAGGATAGAACCCAAGGCCTGGCACAGCCTCTACCACTGAGCTACATCCCCAGCCCTGGTGTGTGTGTGTGTGTGTGTGTGTGTGTGTGTGTGTGTGTGTGTGTGTGTCACTGGAGATTGAACCTAAGGGTGTTCTACCTCTAAGCTACACCCACAGCCCTTTTTCTTTTTTTGTTTTGAAATAGGGTCTTGTTAAGTCTCTGAGCCTGGTCTCAAACCTGTGATCCTCCTATCTCAGCCTCCCAGGTACTGGGATTACTGGTACTTGTCTTATATTTTTAAACATATGAAAATGGGATCCTCATATAATTCATCGAAAGACATTTCTATCTTTTGGAATTTAGGAGACAATTACACCACATATCATGCATTCATCCCGTCATTAGACAAGCTTTTATACAGAACCAAATGCATGTCTGTCTCTGTGCTTTGGGCTGGATTAACTAAACATCTCAGAGTTACACGGCCATCAGAGTCCTTTTTAGGAGCATCAAGCTAAATACAGTCCACAGTAGGAATGCAGCGTGTTAGATACCAGCCCTGTGACTTCTTTCAGGCACTCACATTGTTAGTAACTAACTTTTCTCGAGAACTATCTGCCAGGCCTACATTTAACTTCACAACCACCCTGGAGAAAATGAGTGTCTCTTCTTCTGTGCTACAAAAGAGGAAACGGAGGCACTGAACAGCTAAATTATTGACCTCACATCACCCAGGAATCCGCCTTTTGCACCCTTTTGCATCTCTTTTACAGCTAGCTACCCCTTTGCTGGAAAAAGCTGGACTGAGCCTTTGCAAATCCTCAGCTAACTCTCCAGTTCTAGGGCTGAGCATTTACAATAACCATCCCATTATTTGGCACAGGCTCTTCTTTTGATTTGTTTTGTGCTGAGTTTATTTGCTTTTAACCTGGAAAAGCACTTTAAAATGTACAGTCTTTTTTTTTCTTTTTTTTTTTTTAAAGTGCAACAGTAGAATACCATGCAGAAAACCCTCTGGTTTTGCAATAGCCTGCAGCCTCCTCTGGTCATGCTCTGACACATTAACCCAGGGGTCAGGGAGCCGCTTCTGTACAGGGCCAGTTAGGAAACATTTCAAGCTTTGCAGATCAGAAGGTCTCTGCCACAGCTATTCAACTCTGCTTTGGAGCTCGAAGGTAACCGTAGAGAGTGCCTACAAGAACAGGCATGGTTGTGTTCCAACAGCTTTGTTTTAAAAACAGCCCGAGGCCTTGATTTAATCCATCCTCTGCTGCACACAGCTATACTCCCCTACGGGGTCTCCTTTGATGTCTGAGTTCTTAATCTGAGGCCCATAGGCTTCTTTGGGAAGTCTCTAAACTCCCCCCTGAAATCATATGCAAGATTTTGGTTGTCTTTCTTATTTGTTGTTGTTGTTGTTGTTTTGTTTTTTAATGGGCATTTTTAAGGGTTAGGGTCCATAGCTCTCGAGAAAGATTAAGCTTGAGATCTGCAGCTCCATCACGGGCTGCTGCCCACAACCAAGTTCATGGCCTATAGGAGGGCCTTCCTGTACTGCCGTGATGTTGGTTCCTTCTGCTGCAATCCATGGGCACCACTCACTGCACTATTACTGGAATCCCCAAACACCTTGGACCACTTTCTTTACTCTGAACCTTGACGAGGGCTTCCAAATGCTCTTTTACTCTAAGCCTTTGCAATGCTGTTTGATGTGAACCTGCCACTGATCCAATTCAGTGCATGAGCAAGTAACTGTGTATGAAGCAGCTCATCACAGCCGGGCTGTGTGTCCTGGGACTAGAGGAACAGATCTGAGTGGGCAGAGATGGGGAGATGGGAGGAGTCAGACGAGCAAACACACAATTCTGCACACAGTATGGGAGGGACAAGCAAAGGTGCTGTCACAGCACCCAAGAGGGGCACCTAACCGGGTCTGGGGTCAAGGAATGTTTCCTGGAGGAAATCCTGGTTAAGAAGGGACCTAATGAATGAATCTGAAACCAGAAGTTTGCTGAATACAGACAGAAAGCAGGTAGAAGAGAAAAGCAGCCTGGTATGGTGGTGCACACCTGTAATCTCAGTGCTTGGGAGGCTGAGGCAGGAGGGTCACAGGTTCAAGGTCAGCCTTGGTAATTTAGTAAGACCTTTAGCAACTTAGGGAGACCCTGTTTCAAAATAAAATATGAAATAGGTTCGGAGTGTAGCTCGGAGGTAGAATGCCCTAGGTTAATGAGAAAGAGAGAGAGAGAGAAGGGGGGGGGCCGAGAGAGAGAGAGACAGAAAGAAGGGAAGAGAAGAGGAGAGGAGAGGAGAGGAGAGGAGAGGAGATACGCAAATGACTCTGGACAAAACACTCCAGTTTGTCAGCATATAAGGCAGGTAGGAGGTGAGAGTGGCGGGGGTGAGGCTGGGAGGGGAAAGGGGCTATAGCGCTGAGAATCTTGTACACAGATGTTTGTTCAATGAGCCGTGCTCTCACAGAGATATCAGCTTGCAACTGAGCGTGGCTGGCCAGCTTTGGCATAACTGGGAGTTACTTAGAGACAAAATCCTGGATCCGACTCAGACCTACTGAATCACCCTCTGCATCTGAACCTACTCCAGGGTGATTCCTATACACAGAGAAGTTTGGGGAGTGCTTCTTCACCTTGAGGAACCCCTCTCCCCCAATTTCATTAGACAAACACCCATCTACCCAGGTTTCCCAAATGGCCCCCAGGGTAATAATTCCCCAGGGCGCATGGTAAGTAGACAGCTGTCCAGTCTCTCCCCTGGACCTTCTCGCTCAGTAAGTCTGGGTTGGGGCTGAGGAATTTTGCCCTGCCCGCCATGTTCAAGGATGAAACTTACTTTAAGGAAATTTTAGAAAATACATTTCCTGCTCAGGGAAGGAGTCACTTCTATATTTCCATGGCTCTCTATCCTCACTTGGGTGGTGCCAACTATGGCTTGAATAGAATTATTTTTTGCAGATCTGTTTCCCTCAGCAGGCTCGGAGCTCTTTCTTTCCTTTGGACTTGCTCTTGGGTCACCAGTGCCTTCAGCTCAATAAACGCCCAAGTTCAAGAATGACTAAGAATGGTCACCACACGGCCGATGAGCGAGTCGGCTGAGCAGACCAAAGGTCGAATGTGGCATTAAAACGAAAGTAGCTCTGATTTTCAGGAGCAATTTGTCAGCATTGTTTTGTTCTAAATATCCAAAGGAAGGTTGAGATTCTGTTCCCCTTAACAGTTCAAGCTGAGACTTTTCTTCCCCCTAAAATTGGACACATCCTAGCCCTTCCCTCCTGCCACTCCTAACTGGCACCCAAAGCACAGCCTCCCCCCCCTTCCCTCCCTCCCTCCAGCTATGACTGCCTTCATCCTGCTGGCCTTGCATCCAAGGACCGCCTGTCACCGTTTGACCTTCTGTGACAGCAAATTCCTCTAGCTGACCAGGAGCAGCAGGGAAAAAGCGTTTCCTCTCATTTGTGCTTAATTTCCTTCTTAACCAGTTGCTCTCCTTTAAGAGAATTGTGTGTGTGTGTGTGTGTGTGTGTGTGTGTGTGTGTGTGTGTGTGTGTTATTGGGGATTGAACTCAGGGATAGTCTATCTCCAAGCTACATACCCTAGCCCATTTTAATCTTTTTTTTTCTTTCTTTTTTTTTTTTTTTTTTTTGCAGTACTGGGGATTGAACCCAGGGCATTCTACATCCAAACTATACCCCCAGCCCTATTTTTTATTCTTTATTTTGAAACAGGGTCTCACTAAGTTGCAGAGGGCTCACTAAGTAGTTGAGGCTGGCGGTGAACCTGGATCCTCCTGTCTTAGCCTCCCAAGTACTGGGATTACAAGCGTGCCCCACCACACCCGGCTAATCTTTTTTATTTTGAAACAGGGTCTCTCTAAGTTGCTGGGGGGTCTGTCTTGCTAAGTTCCTGGAGCTAGCCTTGAACCTGCGATCCTCCAGTCTCAGCCTCTCAAGTACTAGGATTACCACACCTGGCTAAACTCCTACTTTCGTTCATTGAAATATCAAATAAAAAGTGAAAAGGGTATGTAGATTAAAGTGACTATTCAAATTAGATAATAATATGGTATTTTCACAAGATTTTAATAGAAGAAAATGAAGTTCATGGGAAACAAAAGGAAATACTAATAAAACTTCCCCTGTGTATGTGTGGTACTGCAGATTGAACCCAGAGGTACACATCCAGTACTTGTTACTTTGAAACAAGGTCTCACTAAGTTACTGAGGGTCTTACTATGTTGCTGAGGCTGTCCTCGAACTTGTAATCCTCTTGTCTCTGACTCCCAAGTACTGGTCTTATAGGCTTGTGCTACCATTTTCAGCTCCAAGATTTTGGTAGTTATATAATAATATTTTGTTTTGTTGAGGCTAAAAATACTCATTTTTGCCTTTGTAAGCATAATTCCCACAATTCTTAGTATTGGTCCTATATTTATGTGAATTCACTTTTAATCATAGATTGTGTAGTCCAGCATTTTTTTTTTCATATTTCAGAAACTGCTGCCTTTAGCCTTGAACATATCTTGACCTCAAACATCCATGCCATACTTTCCTTCCCTCGGGTCATCTCTCCTTTGACTTCCGGCATTGCATTTGTGAAGGGAAATATGAGTCCCTCAGTCCGCCTGTAGGGACCTGCTCTCTACCTGAATGTGCAACAGATTCTCAAAACAATTTTCTTTCTGTAGAGCTGGGGATTGAACCCAGGGGCCTCAAGGATGCTAGGCAAGCACTCTACCACTGAGCTACACCCCATGCTCTCAAAACAATTTCTTTATCCTTGAAATGCAATGATCTACAAAATATGTGTCAGAGTTAGTTATTTTGGTTTGGTTTGGTTTTGGTTTTGCTCTTGTTTGTGGTACTAGAGACTAAACTCAAGCACATTCTACCTCTGAGCTATGCTCCCAGCCCTATGTTATTTATTTTTATTTTTTTATTTTGAAACAGGTTCTTGATAAATTGCTGAGGATCTCACTAAGTTGCTGAGGTTAGCCTAATCCTGCGATCCTCCTGTCTCAGCTTTTCAAGTACTGGGATCACAGCCGGCTGAGTATATATGAACATTTCCAAGGATTTAAAGTGGCTTTTCTAACTACAGATGTGGTTTTTCCTTTATTTCAGGAATATTTTCTTCCGTTATATTGTTGTTTTTCAGTGCTAGCAAGCAATTGAACCCAGGGCTTCAAGTATGCTCAACATTCTGTTATATCTTTAAATCCTTTTCTGATATCAATTTTCAGTTCTCCACTGCTAGCCATTCTATTTTTACCTTTTTGGTCCTCTGTATATATTACCTCTGCTTCCTTAATTTTAACACTGTATCTTTTCCCTCTGTATTCAGGGCAATTATCATAAGCTTTTATTCTATGCTACTAATTTTTGTATGTGCAGAGGTGCTGAAAATTGAACCCACAATGCTTCATACTTACTAGGTAAACACTACCTCTAAGCTAAACCTCCAGGCTACTAACTTAGTTTTTAGTCTGGTCTCTTTATTCACTTGCTAATCCAATTTTATTCATCTACGCTGAAATTATGAAGAGTTGGTCTTCAGTTGTCTTATCATTTCTGTAGTCTCATTGTGTCCAGCTTTTTGTTTTGTTTGTAGTGACGATTGAACCCAGGAGCATTCTACCTTTGAGCTACACCTCCAGCCCTTCTAGTTTTTTGTTTTGTTTTGTTTTGAAATAGGGTCTCACTAGGTTAGTGAGAGTTTCGCTAAGTTCCTAAGGCTATCCTCAATCTTGCAATCCTCCTGTCTCAGCCTCTCGAGTACTGGGATTCCAAGCATGGGCCACCATGCCTGGCTTATTCATTGTTTTTATCACGTGTATGTGTGTGTGTGTGTGTGTGTGTGTGTGTGTGTGAGTGTGTGTTACTGGGGATTAAACCAGGGGCATTCTACTTCCCAGATACACTCTTAGTCCTATTTTATTTTTTATTTTGTAATAAAGTCTCTCACTGAGTTGTGGAGGGCTTTGTTAAATTGCTGAGGCTAGTCGGGCATGGTGGCGCATGCTTGTAATCCCAGTACTTAGGAGGCCGAGGCCAGAGGATCTGGGTTCGCGGCCAGCCTCAGCTACTTAGTAAGGCCCTCCACAACTTAGTGAGACCCTGTTTCAAAATAAAGAATAAAAGTTAGGGCTGGGGGTATAGCTCAGAGGTAGAATGCCCCTGAAAGAAAGAAAGAAAGAAAGAAAGAAAGAAAGAAAGAAAGAAAGAAAGAAAGAAAGAAAGAAAGAAAGAAAGAAAGAAAGAATAAAAAATAGGACTGGGAGCCGGGCATGGTGGTGCACGATTGTAATCCCAGCATTTGGGAGGCTGAGACCGGAGGATCCGGGTTCGCGGCCAGCCTCAGCTACCTAGTGAGGCACTCTGCAACTTAGTGAGACCTTGTTTCAAAATAAAGAATAAAAAATAGGGCTGGGGGTATAGCTCAGAGGTAGAATGCCCCTGGGTTCAATCCCTAGTACTGAAAACAAAATTGCTGAGGCTGGCCAGGAACCTGCGATCCTCCTGTCTCAGCTTCCCAAGTACTGTGATTACACACCACCATGCCCAGCTTCTATCATATTTTTGACCACTTTGTTCAACTACTTCTTAAATTATTCTAAACCAGCATAGGGAGATGCTTAAAAGCAGGCCTCAGAGGTTAGACTCTGCAGGTTAATCAACTATGTGCCTCTGGGGAGTGATTTAACCTCAGCTGAGCTACAAAATCAAGATAATAAGAATACGCACTTCATAGCACATGCAAGGATATACTGTGAAAGAGACGTGAAATAGTGCCGAGAATATATTAGACACTCAGTTAATGCAAGCCACGATTACAACACAAGCACACTAGGAACGTTTTCTTGTTTCTTGGGTTGCATGATTCCCCAACCAATACTCCTCTGACTTTCCATATTATGTCCTTGCTCTTTCCCTCAAGTACAGTTGCATAGTTGCCTTCCCACGCCGTAGCATTCGCTAATGACTAATGGAAACGACTCTGTCCGGACTTTTCACGTTTCTAATATGAAAATAGAAAGGGCAGCTCAGGTGCAACAGGTCCACCTGGCTTCTGTGCACCTGAGTTCTTATAAAAGGTTCTGTGCCAAGGTTCACGCCACCAGCCTAGGGTGTGGCCTCCATTCTAGGAGATTTCTACCCGGGGGGAGGCTCAGTCCTAGGCCGCACCCTTAAGAGGATGAGTCCTGGGAAATGGAAAAACTGGATCTAACCTTTGCTCTCTGCTAAAATCAGGAGTAGAAAGTCAAGGGCCTTACTTCCCTTAACTTGTCCCTATTTTTCCCTGGACTTACCCTTTCTGTCCCCTTCTCTCCAACCTGAGGAGGCGTGGTAAGCATTCCTAGAGGCTGTCTTCTGTTCCTCTTCTTGGTCTTCAACCCTGTCACAAAGATAATGGCTTGAAGCTGTCTCTCTTTCCTTATTTTGCTTCTGGCTGTTCTGTTCTCTCTCTCTCTCTCTCTCTCTCTCTCTCTCTCTCTCTCTCTCTCTCCCTCCCTCCCTCCCTCCCTCCCTCCTTGATTTTATTAGTTTTTCTCCATTCCTTAAGAAAAGACAAAAGAAAAGACAGACACAGTGGTACACACCTGTAATTCCAGTACTTTGGAGGATGAGGCAGGAGGATTGCAGGTTCAAGCCCAGCCTCAGCAAACTTAGCAAGAACCTGTTTCAAAATAAAAAGGGAGCCGGGCGTGGTGGCGCACGCTTGTAATCCCAGCATTCGGGAGGCTGAGACCGGAGGATCGGGGTTCGCGGCCAGCCTCAGCTACCTACTGAGGCACTCCGCAACTTAGTGAGACTCGGTTTCAAAATAAAGAATAAAAAATCGGGCTGGGGGTATAGCTCGGAGGTAGAATGCCCCTGGGTTCAATCCCCAGTACCGCCAAAAAAAATAAATAAATAAAAAGGGATAGGGGTGTAGCTTAGAGGTAAAATGCTCCTGGGTTCAAACCCCCAGTGCAAAAAAAAAAAAAAAAGGAGGAAGATACTGAGCTCTGAATTCATGTCTCCATCTTTCCTAAGATCAGGTCCTTTGCCACCACTGGACTAATGTCCGTGCAGTGTGGCACTGAGCAGAGGAGTCTCTTCCCTTGATTTCTGTCATCAACACCATTGCTTGCATCATTTGGGGCAGTGATAACAAAATACCATGAACTAGGTGGCAAATGAACAACAGAAACTTCTCAAAGTACCAGATGCTGAAAGCTCAAGATCAGGGTGCCATGCTGGTTGGGCTCTGAGGAGTTAGGTCATGAGCACCACCCTCATAACCTAGTTACCACCCAACCCTGTGTGTGTGTGTGTGTGTGTGTGTGTGTGTTTATGTTTTACTGGTGATCGAACCCAGGGGCATTCTGTCTCTGAGCTATACCCCAGCCCTTTTTATTTCTTATTTCAAAACAGGCTCTTGCTAGCTGGCTGAGTCTAAGTTGCTGAGATGGGTCTTGAACTTACAATCCTCCTGTCCCAGCCTCCCAAGTACTGGGATTACAGGTATGTGTCACCACACCCGGGCCAACCTCACTTTCTAATATCATTGCATTGGAGATTAGGATTTCAGTATATGAATTTGGGTGGAGACTGACATTTCCTCCATAGCAGCTGTGACCTCCCAGTGGGTACTGAGATGGTCATGAAGGAATGGAGCACAAAGTCCTAGAAGTGGCTTTCCAGACAGGGAGAAAGTGTAGACAGTGGCATCTTCAGTGGGCAAACTGGCAGTTTGAGTCTAGTTACATTTCATGACTGTTCTACTGAATAAACCCGTCGAGTACCCACTGTAATGATTCAGATTTAAGCTATCGTTGCTGTTATAAACTCTCACCAAGAATAAGACCTGCTTTGAATTTTTTTTTCTCTCATGGCTTGGAGCAATAATCAGATACAGAAAGTTTTATAAAAGGCTGACTCGCCGGGCGTGGTGGCGCACGCTTGTAATCCCAGCATTTGGGAGGCTGAGACCGGAGGATCCGGGTTCGCGGCCAGCCTCAGCTACCTAGTGAGGCACTCCGCAACTTAGTGAGACTCGGTTTCAAAATAAAGAATAAAAAATAGGGCTAGGGATATAGCTCGGAGGTAGAATGCCCCTGAGTTCAATCCCCAGTACCGCAAAAAAAAAAAAAAAAAAAAAAAAAAAAAAAAAAAAAA
>PVLC010004800.1:50302-81979 GCA_004027655.1 Graphiurus murinus | reverse complement strand
TCATGGGTATTGCATTGAATTTGTAGATTACTTTTGGGAGGATGGCCATTTTGATTATATTTACTCTGCCTATCCAAGAGCATGGTAGATTTTTCCATTTTCTAAGGTCTTCGTCTATTTCTTTCTTCAGTTTTTTGTAATTTTCCTTATAGAGGTCTTTTACCTCTTTGGTTAGGTTTATCCCTAAGTATTTTATTTTAAGAAATAAAAGTTCCTATAATTTAGAACATATGGATGAACAGGATTGGGTATATCCATAAGCAGTTCATTTTTAAATATTTCTTTGAGATCTTATAAGCATCTCATATTCCCATGGATTACAACTATTTCCCAAGTCATTAATTTTATTTTACCATCTCTGTGAATAAGATGAAGACCCTTGAAAATCCTTCAGCAAGTATGAGTGCATAATTTCTTTTTTTATTGTAATAATTCGTGCATTGTAAGCATGCATCTTTGTTAGGTACAAATTGATAACACCATACATGCACACATTTCTCATTTAACCCCTTCCCTAAATTCCCAACCCACTTCCTTGCCCTTCCTCCCTCTCAAGTTCAGTTTAGTGAGTGACCTTGATATAATTGTGTAAGTATATTGTGTGCATTAGGGTGCCCCCCCATCCATCTCCTTTGGTTAAATCAACTTCTTTGCTTATCGAGGGTCTCTCCTTTTTCACCTGGAGTCCCTCTTATGCCCCTTCTTTCCCTAGCATCTGCATATTAGGGAGAACATATGCTTCCTTACTCTTTGTGACTGGCTAATCTCACTTAACATAATGTTTTCCAGTTCCATCCATTTACCTGCAAATAACATGATTTTGTTCCTCTTTATGGCTGAGTAAAATTCCATTGTGCACATATCCCATAGTTTTATAATCCATTCATCTGTCAATGGACATCTTGGCTGTTTCCATAGTTTGGCTATTGTGAATTGTGCAGCTATAAACATAGATACACATACGTTAGTCTGATAGTTTGGTTTCCATTCTTTTGGTAGATACCCAGAAGTGGTATTGCTGGGTCATATGGTAGGTTCATTCCAATTCGTCTGAGGATCCTCCATACTGTTTTCCAAAGTGATTGCATTAGTTTGTAATCCCACCAACAATGTATTAGGGTTACCACTTCTCCACATCCTTGCAGTTCACAAAATTAATTGAGTAATTGATTAATAAAGACTTGTGACATTGTATGCTAAATTTTTGCTGCATATCCCTGTCTATGCCATAGGTAGATGTGACAAGATTTCTCTGACTATTTTAAAGAAATTGACCTAAATAAAGTGATATGCTTCTTAATTTGGTAATTTATAATATTTATTGCATGTTATTTATTATTAATATAGTTATAAGTAATATAGTAAATGAAAGAATAATTGTAGTAATATTTCAATATTAATAATTTTAGTTATATATCCTTGGTTTATTCATAAAATTTATATAAGGTGCATGATGTTATGTATCATCCTTTAATTAGTCTCAATTTTAAGTAATAATTGGAGTAAGCACGTGCTATATGGATATTGAAAATGCTCTCCTTTTTTTTTTAAGTTTGAGTGGCCTCTGGCTCATTGGTAATGTGCATAGACAGTTTATATTTGTAGATTTAAAAATATCATGAGTCTATTTCATTTTCAAGATCTAAATGAAGAATCAGGGGATTCATGCACTCTCATACAGCATTATAGTTAAACCTGTTTAAAATGTCTTCAGAGGCCAAGGAGAGAATCTTAAAGGCAATGAGAGTAAAAGATCAAATGACTTTTCAGGGCAAACCAATAAGAATCACTCTAGATTTCTAAACCAAGTCATGAAAGCTAGGAGGACTTGGAGCAACATATTCCATACTTTGAAAGAAACCAACTTCCAACCAAGACTACTCTATCTGGCAAAGATATCTTTCAAAATTGATGGGGAGATAAAAATATTCCATGACAAAAAGAGGTGAAATAATTTATGTATTACAAACCAGCACTAGAGAAAATATTCAGAGATAATTCACAAAGAAGAAAAAAATAAATAAATGCCAGAACCGGAGAAACTGGTTTCCATCATACCAATAACTAAGCAAAGAAGAACAAACACTACCTCAAACAGAAGTTACAACTCAAAATGTTAGGAATTAAAATCATCTATCAATAATCAAGCTGAGTATCAATTACCTCAACTCCCAAATCAAAAGACATAAGGTGGAAGAATGGATTAAAAAAACTTTATCTAAGCTGGGTGTGGTGGCACATGCTTGTAATCCCAGCATTCGGGAGGCTGAGACCAGAGGATCTGGGTTCGAGGCCAGCCTCAGCTACCTAGTGAGGCACTCTGCAACTTAGTAAGACTCGGTTTCAAAATAAAGAATAAAAAATAGGGCTGGGAGTATAGCTCAGAGGTAGAATGCCCCTGAGTTCAATCCCCAGTACCGAAAAAAACAAAACAAACAAACAAACAAACTAAAAAACTTTATCTATATGCTGTCTGAAAGAAACCTTACAAGTAAAGATGTTCACGAACTAAAGATTAAGGGCTGGAGGAAGGTAATTTATGCTAATGGAACTCAAAGACAAGTGAGAGTTCCAACTTTGATATCAGACAAAATAAACTTTAAGCCTAAACTTATCAGAAGAGACAAAGCAGGTAATTTTTTACTGGTAAGCAGAACAATCCAACAAAAGGATATAACTACAGTCAACACTTATGACCCAAGCATAGTTACAACTGATTTTATAAAACAAACTCTTGGTGACATTAAGTTACACATAGATCCCATCTAACAATTATATTGGGAGACTTCAACACTCCTCTCATACCACTAGATTAATCTTCTGGACAAAAGGTCAGTAAAGATGCCTCAGACCTAAGTGAAACCAAATATACCTACTAAACACATAACTACAGCTGTTTTGACTTTCTTTTCAGCTGCTCACAGAACCTTCTCCAAAACCAACCATATTCTGGTCCACAAAGCAACCACAAAACTTCAAAAATTCAGCAAATTGTATGGATACAAAATCAGTTTTAAAAAATCAAAAGCTTTATTTGAATGACAACCATAAGTCCACTGAAAAAGAAATCCAGAAAACATTTCCACTCATGATATATTTGAACAATAAAATACTTAGAAATAAACCTAATCAAGGAGGTAAAAGAACTCTACAAGGAAAACTACAAAACATCTAAAAATAGAATTAAAAAAGATCTTAGAAGATGGAAGGAATTTCCATGCTCTTGGATCAGTGGAAAAATATAATTAAAATGGCCATTCTTCCAAAAGTGATCTATAATTTCAATGAAATATTCACTAATTTCCAAGGTCATTCTTTACAGACATAGAAAAACTATTCCTTAAATTCATTTGGAACAACAAAAAACCCAGAATAGACAAAGTAATTCTCACCAACAAGAACTATACAAGAAATATTACAATGCCTGACTTCAAACTCTACTACAGAGCCATAGTAATAAAAACAGGATAGTAATGACAAAAGAGTAGACACATAGACCAAAAATTGAAATAAACTCCACTTTCTCACCCTGCACAATAGTCAATTCAAGATGGAACAAAGACATGAAAATCAGACCAGAGACCTTGCAACTGCTTGAAGAGGGCATAAGACCAACACTTCAACCCATAGACATGGGTAAAAACTTCCTCATCAAGACCCCAAAGGCACAAGAAATTAAAAGGAGGATCAATACATGAGATTGCATTAAACTGAAGAGCTTCTGTGGTGCAAAGGAAACTCTCAAGAACCTCAATGGATAGCCAACAGAATGGGAGAAAAATGTTGTCAGCTGCTCCTCCAATAGAGGACTAATATCTAGAATATTCGGAGAACTCAAGAAACTCACTGCCAAACAAAACAAAAACCCCACAAATAACCCAATTAAAAGTGGGCAAGTTAACTAAGTAGATATTTCACAAAAGAAGTAATATATATCATAAATAAATGTATGAAAAAATGCTTAACATCATTATCAATCAGAGCTGCAAATCAAAACTATTCTGAGATTTCTCCTAACCCCAGTTAGAATGACAATTATTAAAAACACAAACAAGAACAAATGCTAATGAAGATGTATAGAGGAACTCTAATACACTATTGGTGGGATTGCAAATTAGTGCAACCACTTTGAAAAACAGTGTGGAGAATCCTCAGAAGAATGGAATGAACCTACCATGTGACCCAGCAATATCACTCCTGGGTATCTACACAAAAGAATGGAAACCAAACTACCAGACTAATGCATGAATATCTATATTTATATCTGTACAATCCAAACTATGGAACCAGCTAAGTTGTCCAGCAACAGATGAATGGATTACAAAACTATGGCATATGTACACAATGGAATTCTACTCAGCCATAAAGAAGAACAAAATTATGCCATTTGCAAGGAAATGGATGGAACTGAAGAACCTTATGCTAAATGAGATTAGTCATAAAAAATTAAAAGTCAGATGTTCTCCATAATATGAGGAAAATGGGGACAAAACAGGATATAAAAGGGACTCCAGACAAAGCAGAAGCCTTAGATGAGTGAAGAAGGTGACCTGAGTGAAATGGGAGGGAAGAAGAAGGAAACACCTCAATGGACATGATATGCACCCACACTTATCAAAGTCCATCACAATGGTGAGCACAGGAAGGAGGGAAGGGAGAAGGAATAGGGAGGAAACTGGAGGAGTGCTCAATGAGTGCTGTGTGCATGTATGCCTCTATCACCTTGAACTTCGTCAAGATGTATGATTACAATGCATCAACAACAACAAAAAGAATTAACACAAAGATTTTCTCCTTCTTATGTGCTGAAAAATATTCAATTTTATGTGTAAGTCAATTTTTCTTTAGTCATTGATCCATCTGTGAGACTTTAGGTTGCTTTACATCTTGACTATTGTAAGTGATACTCCAATGAACATAAGGGTATATTTTTGCCTTTGAGATTCTTTTTAATTCTTTTTTGATAAAAAAGGTTGTTTTGTTATTGTATGTGACAGAATGGTGAACTTTGAGGACATTGTGCCAAATGAAATATACCAGTCACAGAGAACAAATATGTGATTAAATTTCTATGAAGTCTTTAAAATATTCAAACTCATAAACACAGAGTAAAACAGTGGTTGCCAGGGGCTAAGTCAAGGGGAAAATGGGCAGCTGTTCTTCAAATGAGATAGAATTTTAGTTATACAAGATGAATAAGTTCTAGGGATCTAGAGGTCGATTGTATTGTATTTTTATGAGTTTAAGACAAATTATTTTATGTTAAATATTTTGCCAAGAGGTAAAATAAAATAGTTAGAAAAATAATTTTATGAATAAATATACATTTTAAAATTGCAAATTATATAATAAAATGGGAAAGGAATATGAAATTTATCCCAGTAGTTGGACATCAACTATGAGCAATAACATTCACCACAATATTTACTCCTGAAGCTCAAGCCATTGAATTTGATACCATAAATAAAATGAATAGTAGCTGTCAAATTTAATCTATTTTTATCAAGTCTGTCACAGGATATAGATACATCTACAATAACTAATGTATAACTTTCTATTAAAGCTATATTTAGGCAATATTGTCAATTACATAGGTACATATTTTTTTAGTTACTAAAGGCACTCAATGTCTTTACATTACTTACCAACTGCCATAAGATATTTCATAATATGGCATTGGCAAAGACCATATAGCACTCCTCGCAGGCCATAGTTAAGATTTTATAACCAATCAGCTTCTTGAATTTTTGATCTGCAAGTTCTTTAATGCTAAAATTTACCCCAAAGAAGCATTAAAATATAGCTGAAAGTAGCTACAAAATTAGGATTAACCCTTTGACACTGGTAAATATCAGGCTTAAGCATTTATGTAGTTATTTCACAGTGACAAATCATTTCTTTTTTATTGGTGCATTATAATCATACATCTTAATGAGAAACCACCTGAAAGAGACATAGATGCACACAGGACTTATTTAACCCTCATTTAATACATATTTAAGAACTCGTTCCCAACCCATGCCCTCCCCCCACCCTCCCTCTCAAGTTCTGTTTAGTGATTAACTTTGTGAATGAACATCCTGTGCATTAGGTTGCTTCTCTCTCCACACATCTTGTACCTGAACTGACAAAGCACATGGAAATTAAATTATTTTAGGGAGTTAAATCTGTTTCATTTCAAAAAAATAGCATGTACCCTTGTGTTGCATATTATATGTAGAAGGCAGTAAGGAAAAGGTATTTTCAAAAGATTGTATGTGTGTGTGTGTGTGTGTGTGTGTGTGTGTGTGTGTGTGTGTGTGAGAGAGAGAGAGAGAGAGAGAGAGAGAGAGAGAGAGAGAGAGCATCCTCGAATTATGATGGTTCCTACTTACTATATTTTTCCACTTACAATGGTGTGAGAGTGATGATTCAGTAAAAAACATTCTTCAAATTTTGAATTTTAGTCTTTCTTCTGGTCTGTAAATATGAGATATGATACTCTCTGCTATTTCCGACAGTGGGAATAAGCCACGTCAGCTCTTGGGAATACAGCCAATCATTCCTCATGATTGCTGTTTCTATCTCTTTGATTGTTATTGGTCAGTTTAAGTTTTCTATATCTTCTTGAATAAATTTAGGAAGGTTACATGTGTCTAGAAATATGTCAATTTCTTCCAGATTTTCCATTTTGTTGGAGTATAGTTTTTCAAAATAGTTTCTGACTATCCTCTGTATTTCCATACTGTCAGAGGTAATACCACCTTTTTCATCTCTTATTTTGGTAATTTGGGTTGATTCTCTTTTTAAGAGAGAATCTTTTTGTCGATCTTGTTTATTTTTTCAAGAAACCAGCTTTTGGTTTTGTTGATTTTCTGTATTTTTTTTTTTATTCCTATTTCATTAACTTCTGATCTGGTTTTCATGATTAACTGTTTTCTCCTGGCTTTGGGGTTAGACTGTTCTTGTTTCTCAAGTGCTTTGAGCTGTGTCATTAGGTTATTTATTTGGTGATTTTCTGTTCTTATGTGGGCACTCAGTGCTATAAATTTTCCTCTTAGTACTGCCTTTAGGGTGTCCCAGAGGTTTTGATATGTTGTGTCCCTGTTTTCATTGGTTTCTAGGAATTTAATTTCTCCCCTTACTTCTTCCATGATCCAATCTTCATTCAGCAATGTGGTGTTCAGTCTCCATGTGTTTCCACATTTGCTTTGGATCTTCTTGGAGTTTATTTCTAGTTTCACTCCATTGTGGTCTGAGAAGATGCAGGGAATTATGTTGCATTTTTTGAATTTGCCAGTGCTGGCTTTGTGGCCCAGAATGTGGCCTATTTTGGAGAAGGTTCCATGTGCAGCTGAGAAAAATGTGAATTCAGCTGTAGTTGTATGAAAGAGTCTATATGTGTCTAATAGGTCCATTTTGTTTATGGTATTCTTTAGGTTTGAGGCGTCGCTACTGATCTTTTGTTTAGAAGAATGGTCTAGAGATGTAAGAGGAGTATCGAAGTCTCCTAGTATTAGTTTATTGGGATCTATGTGTGTCTTTGTTTCATACAGAGTGTGTTTTATGAAAGTAGCTGCACCTGCATTTGGGGCATAGATGTTGATAATTGTTATTTCCTCCTGCTGGATTGTTCCTTTCACTAGTAAAAAATGATCTGCTTTGTCTCTTCTGATAAGTTTAGGCTTGAAGTCTAATTTATCTGATATCATGGTTGCTACTCCTAGTTTTCTTCGGGTTCCATTGACATGGATTACCTTCCTGCAGCCCTTCACCTTTAGTTTGTGGGAATCTTTGCTTGTATGGTGTGTTTCTTGCAAGCAGCATATAGATGGATTCTGGGTTTTGATCCATTTTGCCACCTTGTGCCTTTTTATTGGGGAATTGAGACCATTTATATTCAGTGTGATTATTGAGAGATGATTTTTAATTCCTAACATTTTGACTTTTGACTTCCGTTTTTGGTGGAGTTTTTTCCCTTCTTTGTTTAGTTGTTTGCTTCCTGGAAATTATTGTTTCTCTGGTTCTGATGTTTACTAGTTAGTTCTTCTTTGTAGTTAATCTCTTTAAGTAGTTTCTCTAGTGCTGGTTTGGAAGACATAATTTCTTTCAATTTCTGTTTGTCATGGAACATTTTTATATCCCCATCAATTTTGAGAGAGAGTTTTGCTGGTTATGAGAATCTTGGCTACAAGTTATTTTCTTTCAGAGTTTGGAATATGTTACTCCAGCCTCTCCTGGCTTTTATGACTTCATTTGGGAAGTCTGGAGTGATTCTAATTGGTTTGCCTCTAAATGCCACTTGGCCTTTTACTTTTGTTGCTTTTAAAATTCTCTCCTTAGCTTCTACATTGGTCAGTTTGATTATTATGTGGCGTGGTGAGCCTCTTCTTTGGTCTTGTCTTGAGGAAGTTCTGTATGTTTCCTGTACCTGTGTGTCAATTTCTCTTTCTATGTTTGGAAAATTCTCTGATATTACTTCCTTGAAGATTGTTTATTCCATAAGTTTCAACTTCTAATCCCTCTTCTATGCCTATTATTCTTAGGTTGGCCCAGATCTCTTCGATGTCCACTTCATAGTGTCATATTTCTTTTTCTAAATTATGTACTATAGATTTGTTTTTGGAATGATCGTCTTCTAAGAGTGATATTCTATTTTCCATGTGATCTAATCTGCTGTTAATGGTTTGTATTGAGGCCTTCATTTCGGTTATTTCCTCTTTCACTTCCTTCAATGCTTCTCTTTGGTTTCCTTTCAGGTCATCGGATTCTTTGTTTATTTGTTCCTTTATTTCTTCTTTTATTTCTTTAAAGCTCTGCCTACATTCTTTCTGAAAATCCTGAAATTCATTTCGGTTATTTCCTCTTTCACTTCCTTCAATGCTTCTCTTTGGTTCCTTTTCAGGTCATCGGATTCTTTGTTTATTTGTTCCTTTATTTCTTCTTTTATTTCTTTAAAGCTCTGCCTACATTCTTTCTGAAAATCCTGTATTTTTTTCTAGTATTAAAGCTCTGAATTGTTCAGAAGGTAATCTCTGCCATTCTGGGTTGTTGAGATCTGTTATTGAGGGGTTGTGGTAGCTCATTGTTTCTTTGTTATTTTTCCTTCCCATGGTTCCCCTGTTCTGATATGTATATCTTTGCTGCTCTTGCAAGTTTTCTCGTCCAATCTCTGTGGAGGAGGCGGGTAGAGGTGTCTGAAGGTATAAACAGGAATAGTTTGTATCCAGTGATAGAGGTTGGGTGAGAGGTCACAGTTATGAATGCAGGAATAGGGTAAAGAAGAGGGTGTGTTCCAGTGGAATAAAAGGTTGAGTGTGTTGAAGTGATATATTGTAATGATTAGCGATAGTAGATATGTCAGGAAATTCTGGTAGTCAATGTAGAGTTTTGAGTGTAGTAGTATGAGATGGTATTGATATGAGACAGGAGAAAAAGACAAGAGAGGAGGTAAAGTGTTGAGGAGAAGAATATAGAGGGGAGAGAGGAGGGGGAACTTTGTAGAAGGGAAAATGAGGGGATTCAACAAACTAAGCAAGTATAAACAAAGCAAGCAATCATCTAAACAAACATAAGTAAATCAAGGCAATACAAAACGAATACTGAGTAAAAACAGATAAAACATAATACAAAAAAACCCAAACAGACAAACAAACAAACAAAAATAACACAAAACAAAAAAAGAAAAAAGAAAAAAAAACAAAACATAAAAACAGCAACCAACTTCTAAGACAAACACACTGCTAGTTCGTAAGTACCGAGCTTAAATTTTCGAGTGTGTCTCTGGCATTTTCTCTGTCAGTGCAGGCCGGGGATTTCCTTGATGATTCTCACTGCTAGCTTATGTCTCTGGGATCTACACAGGGTCTGACTACAGCTCTCTCTCTGCCATTGCTGATGGCAGGAGTTCAGTCTAAATGTTGGACCCTTTCAGATGCCCTGTGTGCACTGGGTTCTTCTGCACATCTAATCCTGTCTAGGGGCTAGAAGGGCAAGTATCTGAGTCTATCCTTTGTATAGGTGTGCCTGCACAATCCAACTTACGGATCACTGTCGCTCATATTTCCATTGTTGTTTGTTTCACCTCTGGTCGCTTGGGGGCGCAATAGGTCAATGGAGGTCTGGATAGCTGGATAGCTGGCAGGATGTTGTATGGGAGGGGTTGACGTGCAAGATGGTATGCTGGTTCGTGGTGCACAGCGCCCTTTCCCTTGTTTTTCCTGGACTCTGTGTGGCTCCACTCCTCTTTCTATCTGTCAAGTAGTTGCATTTGCTGCCATCCTGGTTCAAGCTTTGCTGTGCAGTCAGTCCCCAGGCCCTGTTGTGGGGCTTTAGATATGTCCCACTGGAGTTTAGGCTGATAGTACCATGCGTTCCTGTCGCTGTGTCTGGTGGGAGAATCCCCTGCCTGGGTGGAGCGTGGGGTTCTGGAGGTGCCCACACCATGCCACGTCTGGTCCCTGGGTCCGCTGCAGTGCCTAGTTCTTGGAATCGGGCTCATCTCCACAATTCCAAATCCCGGTTCCACCAGGCCCGCGGCACACGGCACTGCGCCTGCAGTCCCGCAAAGGTGCTGCTTGGAGGACTCCTTTGTTTCCCGACCGGCTATCTGAGTTTTCTTCCATTGTGGTTCAGCTTTCGCCCCTTTTTGTTGCTTTTTCCTTCTGTAAAGAAGCTGGTTTTGGGGCAAATTTCATTCGAAAGCACACCTTCTGGGGAAAGATATTTCACTCAGATGCCATCTTCGGCAGTTTCCCAATTTTATTTTTTTTTAATTGGTGAATTGTAATCATACATTTTTGTTAGGTACAAGCTGTTAAAGCATACATGCATACATTTCTCATTTAACCCTTCCCCAATTCCCACCCTACTCCCTCACCCTCCTTCTCAAGTTCAGTTTAGTGATTGACTTTGATATGTTCATGAAAGTACATCATGTGCATTAGGGTGTCCCCCCCTCCCTCCATCACCTTCTCTTAAGTCAAATTCTTTGCTCAACTAAGGTTTCTCCTTCTTCATCTGGAGTCCCTCTTACGTCCCATTTTCTCCCTAGTTTCCACATATTAGGTAGAGAATATGATTTTTTTACTTTTTGTGACTGACTAATCTCACCTGTGACCCTCCTCTGTCAGCCTCACAAGTATTCAGATTACAAGTGTGCACCACCATGCCCGGCTATCAAAATACTTTCGATAAAATTCAAATTCAATTCCTTGGGAAATGAATCCAGAAACATTCTCTTAGGTACACCCAACACTTATTTATTTATTTATTTATTTATTTATTTATTTATTTATTTATTATTTTGAAACAGAGTCTTGCTAAGTTGCTAAGGGTCTCATTAGGATGCTGAGGCTGGCCTTAAACTTATTGTTCTTCTTTATGGCTGAGTAAAATTCCATTGTGTACATATCCCATAGTTTTGTAATCCATTCATCTGTCAATGGACATCTTGGCTGGTTCCATAGTTTGGCTATTGTGAATTGTGCAGCTATAAACATAGACACACATGCATTGGTCTGATAGTTTGGTTTCCATTCTTTGGGGTAGATACCTAGAAGTGATATTGCTGGATCATACGGTAGGTTCATTCCCATTTGTCTGAGGATCTTCCATATTGTTTTCCAAAGTGTTTGAAGACAGAAAATTATGAAAATCAGAGCAGAAATTAATGAAGTAGGAATAAAAAAATAATACAGAAAATCAACAAAACCAAAACCTGGTTTCTTGCAAAACAACATTCATAAACCATTGGCCAACCTAGCCAGAAGAAAAATATTTTATCAAAATACTGTTTTTTTTTTTTTTTTTTTTTTTTTTTTTTTTTTTTTTTTTGCAGTACTACAGATGGAATCCAGGGGCATTCTGCCTCCCTCCCCTGCCCAGCTCTATTTTATATTCTTTATTTTGAAACACTAAGTTGCGGAGGGTCTCACTAAGTAGCTGAGGCTGATAGCAAACCTGTGACCCTCCTCTGTCAGCCTCACAAGTATTCAGATTACAAGTGTGCACCACCATGCCCGGCTATCAAAATACTTTTGATAAAATTCAAATTCAATTCCTTGGGAACTGAATCCAGAAACATTCTCTTAGGTACACCCAACACTTATTTATTTATTTATTTATTTATTTATTTATTTATTTATTTATTTATTTATTTATTATTTTGAAACAGAGTCTTGCTAAGTTGCTAAGGGTCTCATTAGGATGCTGAGGCTGGCCCTAAACTTATGATCCTCCTGTCTCAGCCTCCAAAATATTGGAATTACAGGTAAGTACCACCAAGCTAGCTAAAAATGGATTTTGACCTTGAGGCTCCCTGCCTGGCTCATAGTAAGGACCAAGACACTAAGCATTTGGAATACAGAGAGTACTGGAAGATGGAGAAGTCAAACAATTAACTCTCACTGCTGATGGGCTGGGATGGTACATCAGTGAAATAGGAACCTGCTATCTGGCTCCATGTTGAAAATCATGAAATAAATAATAACTTTCAGTGAAATTCATTTTTTTTGTCATTGCCAAACTCTCGAGACCTCTAGACAAAGGATAATAAATGGTTAAGAATTATAAAAAATTGAAAGTCAAGAATCAAACTCAGCAAACTATCTTTACAACAAATAATAAAGGTCTCATCTTCTTAGAGGTAAAGCAAAGAAACCTGGGAAACAGCTTCAGGATTCATTAGGGAAGTCCAGCTGCAAAGAAGGCTAAGCTTACAAACAAGGCATGATATGCTATGCCAAGGTCAGAGTCCTTGGGGAAGACATAGTTTAAAAACATCATGTTGAATCAGGATCCAAGATGGCAATGGAGTGAAACAACTTTCCTCAGATGCTGTGATTTTGACCCAAATCTACCATAAAAAGAGCTTCTTTACAGAAGAAAAAATACAACTACAACAACCAAAAAAGCGGAATTTAAATAACAACAAAGGAAGATCCAGAAAGCGGACCTAGGAAAGCAAGAAACCCAGCCGCACTGCAGCCCGGCGCCCTGCACCCAGGCACCGTGGCCACGCCACTGAAAAGCTAGGCTACTGAAACGAGATCGGGAGCCCTGCGCCCCAGTGCCCTGTGCCCCGGAGCTGCGCCGCTGAAGAGCTAGGCTACCTAGACAGGATCCGGGGTCCTGCGTCCCAGTGCCCTGTGCCCCAGAGCCTCGCAGCTGAAGAGCTAGGCTATCGAGAAGGGATTGGGCGCCCTGCACCCCTGTGCCCTGCACCCTGCACCCCGGTGCCCGGCGCCTGGGTACCGCTCCAACAGAGTCTGAAGCAGACCAGCCATGAATCCAGCTTCTTGACGGAAGAAAGAGAAGGAATACTTGAAACCTGGCCGTGAACTGGGAGCGCCTGGGTTGAGACCAGGAGGAACAGGTGAGCAGGCACATGGTGGCCACCATCTTTGCCTCAAGCCCCTCCCAACCAACTTCCTGCCAGCTATCCAGACCATCATTATCTTATTGCATCCGCAGTGTCTGGAGATGGAACAGGCTGAACAACAGGGATCCATAAGTGGACTACAACCCAGGGTGCTGGGTTCACAATACAAAAGTTAGACTCAGACATCCGCCCTTCTAGAGACTAGACAGGGCCAGAAGGGCACAGGCTCCCAGAGCATATAGGGCATCTGGAAAGGCCTGGCATTTAGACTGCAAAAGCAAAAAGCAGAGAGAAAGAGACCCAGCCAGCCCCTGGAGATTCCAGAGACATAAACTAGCAGCGGGAGAAGTCCTCTGCCTGAACTGAGAGATCAAATAAAAAAAAAATTCAAGCTCGGTGCTTATGATCTAGCAGAATGATCGCTCTAGTGTCGGGTTGCTATTTGTAGATTTTGGTTCTTGTTTTTTTTTTTTCTTCTTTTTTTTTTCTTTCTTCTTTTTTGGTGATAAGTTCTATATGTTTATACTCAGTTTTCGTTTTGTATTGCCTTGAATTATATATGTTTGTTTGGATGATTACTTGCTTTGTTATCTCTGGCTTAGGTGGTTGAACCCCCTCCCTGTCCCTTCTACATGCTTCCCCCCTTCCCCTCTATATTACTCTATGCAACAATTTACCTCCTCTCTTCTCTTTTCTCCTTTGTCCTGTTGCTTATCAATATCTATCATCTCTAATCTTTACAATATATCTCCTCAACACACTCAACCTCTTAATCTGCTGGAACACACTCTCTTCTTTATCCTATTCCTGCATTCATAACTGTGACCTCTCACTCAAACTTTATCTCTGAACACAACCTGTCACCCCTAAACCCCCACTGCAGAGATTGGACAAGAAAACTTGCAAGAACAGCAAAGATATAAATTGAAGAAGAGGGGAACCATGGGAAGGAAAAATAACAAAGAAACAATGAGCTACCACAACCCCTCAATAACAGATCTCAACAACCCAGAATGGCAGAGACTACCAGAAGAACAATTCAGATGTTTACTATTAGAAACAATACAGGATTTTCAGAAAGAATGTAGGCAGAGCTTTAAAGAAATAAAAGAAGAAATAAAGGAACAAATAAACAGAGACCTTAAAAGGAACCAAAGAGAAGCATTGAAGGAAGTGAAAGATGAAATAACTGAAATGAAGGCATCAATACAAACTATAAACAGCAAATTAGATCCCATGGAAAATAGAATATCACTCTTAGAGGATGACCAAAGTAAAAATGAATCTATAGTACATAACTTAGAAAAAAAAATACAACAGTATGAAGTGGACATCGAAGAGATCTGGGCCAATTTTAAAAGAGCTAACCTAAGAATAATAGGCATAGAAGAGGGATTAGAAGTTGAAACTTATGGAATAAACAATCTCTTCAAAGAAATAATAACAGAATTTTCAGAACATTGAAAGAGAAGTCGACACACAGGTTCTGGAAACATACAGAACTCCCTCAAGACAAGACCACAGAAAGGTTCATCATGCCATATAGTAATCAAACTGACCAATGTAGAAGCAGAGGAGAGAATCTTAAAGGCAACAAAAGTAAAAGGCCAAGTGACATTTAGAGGCAAACTAATTAGATTTATGCCAGACCTCCTGAATCAAGTCATGAAAGCCAGGAGAGGCTGGATTAACATATTCCAAACTCTGAAAGAAAATAACTTGCAGCCAAGATTCTCATACCCAGGGAAACTTTCTCTTAAAATTGACGGGGATATAAAAATTTCCTATGACGAACAGAAACTGAAGGAATTTTTGTCTTCCAAACCAGCACAAGAGAAACTGCTTAAAGAGATTAACTACAAAGAAGAACTAACCAGTAAACGTCAGAACCAGAGAAAAAATAACTTCCAGGAAGCAAACAGCTAAGCAAAGAAGAACAAACACTACTGCAAACAGAAGTCAAAACTCAAAGTGTTAGGAATTAAAAATCATCTCTCAATAATCACACTGAATATAAATGGTCTCAATTCCCCAATAAAAAGGCACAAGGTGGCAAAATGGATCAAAACCTAGAATCCATCTATATGCTGCCTGAAATAAACACACCTTACAAGCAAAGATTCCCACAAACTAAAGGTGAAGGGCTGGGGTAAGGTAATCCATGCCAATGGAACCCGAAGAAAAGCAGGAGTAGCAACTATGATATCAGATAAACTAGACTTCAAGCTCAAGCTTACCAGAAGAGACAAAGCAGGTCATTTTTTACTAGTAAAAGGAACAATCCAGCAAGAGGAAATAACAATTATCAACATCTATGCCCCAAACATAGGTGCAGCCACTTTCATAAAACAAACTCTGTATGACATAAAGACACATATAGATCCAATACACTAATACTGGGAGACTTCAATACTCCTCTTACATCTCTAGATCGCTCCTCTAAACAAAAGGTCAGTAGAGACACTACAGATCTAAAGGATACCATAAAACAAATGGACCTATTAGACACATATAGACTCTTCCACCCAACTACAACTGAATTCACATTTTTCTCAGCTGCTTATGGAACCTTCTCCAAAATAGACCACATTCTCGGCCACAAAGCGAGCACTGGCAAATTAAAAAAATGCAACAAAATTCTCTGCATCTTCTCAGACCACAATGGAGTGAACCTAGAAATAAACTCCAGGAAGACCCAAAGTAACCAAGTAAGCGCATGGAGACTGAACACCACACTGCTGAATGAAGAGTGGGTCATAGAAGAAGTAAGGTGAGAAATTAAAAAAATTCCTAGAAACCAACAAAAACAGAGATACAACATATCAAACCCTCTGGGACACCCTAGAGGCAGTACTAAGAGGGAAATTTATAGCACGGAATGCCCACATAAGAAGAACAGAAAACCACCAATTAAATAACCTAATGACACAACTCAAAGCCCTTGAAAAAAAAGAACAATCTAGCCCCAGAGCCAGGAGAAGACAGGAAATCACAAAAATCAGAGCGGAAATTAATGAATTAGAGAATAAAAAAACAATACAGAAGATCAACAAAACTAAAAGCTGGTTCCTTGAAAAAATATACAAGATAGATAAACCATTGGCCTATCTGACCAAAAGAAAGAGAGAATAAACCCAAATTACCAAAATAAGAGATGAAAAATGAGATATTACCACCGACAGTATGGAAATACAGAAGATAGTCAGAAACTATTTTGAAAAACTGTACTCCAACAAAATGGAAAATCTAGAAGAAATTCCTAGACACATGCAACCTCCCTAAATTGAGTCAAGAAGATATCAAAAACTTAAACCGACCAATAACAATCAAAGAAATAGAAACAGCAATAAAGAGTTTACCATCAAAGAAAAGTCCAGGACCAAATGGTTTTCCAAGTGAATTTTATAAAACTTTTTAGAAGAGCTAATCCCAATACTCCTCAAGCTATTCCATGAAATAGAAAGAAACGGGACCCTTCCAAACACATTCTATGAAGCCAACATCACACTAATACCAAAACCAAATAAAGACAGCTCAAGAAAAGAAACCTAAAGGCCCATATCATTGATGAATTTAGATGCAAACCTGCTAAACAAAATACAAGCAACGTGCATTCAAAACCACATCAAGAAAATTATACACCATGACCAAGTCGGGTTCATCCAGGGATGCAAGGCTGGTTCAACATTTGAAAAACAATACACGTAATTCACCACATAAACAGACTCAAAGACAAAAATTGCATGATCATCTCAATTGATGCTGAAAAAGCATTTGACAAGATCCAACACCCATTCATGCTAAAAGCACTACAGAGAATTGGAATAGAAGGAACATACCTCAAAATCATAGAGGCAATATACAATAAGCCCATAGCCAGCATCATATTAAACGGAGAAAAACTGCAAGAGTTCCCACTAAAGACAGGAACAAGACAAGGATGTCCATTATCACCTTTCCTGTTTAATATAGTACTCGGGACTCTAGCCAGAGCAATAAGGCAAGAGAAGGAAATCAAAGGGGTAAAAATAGGGAAAGAAGAACTAAAACTATCCCTTTTTGCAGATGACATGATATTATACTCAGAAGACCCAACAAATTCAACCAAAAAACTCATAGAACTTATCAACAAATTGGTAAGGTGTCCAGATACAAAATAAATCTTTAAAAATCAGAAGCCTTTCTACATACCAACCATAAATCAACCGAAAAAAAAATCCAGAAGCAATTCTACTCACAATAGCACTCTGAAAAATAAAATACTTAGGGATAAACCTAACCAAGGAGATTAAAGATCTCTATAAGGAAAATTACAGAAAGCTGAAGAAGGAAATCGATGAAGATCTTAGAAGATGGAAGGATCTACCATGCTCTTGGATAGGCAGAATAAACATCATCAAAATGGCCATCCTCCCAAAACTGATCTACAAATTCAATGCAATACCCATGAAATTGCCAAAGACAATCCTCACAAACATAGAAAAATCAGTCCTTAAATTCATCTGGAAAAACAAAAAGCCCAGGGTAGCCAAAGTAGTTCTTAGCAATAAAAATCATGCAGGAGGCATCACAATACCTGACTTTAAACTCTACTACAAAGACACAGTAATAAAAACAGCATGGTATTGACACAAAAACAGACACACAGACCAATGTAGCAGAATAGAAGACTCAGAAACAGACCCACGTGCTTACAGCCAATTGATTTTTGACAAAGGAGCCAAAAATGTACACTGGAAAAAAGATAGCCTCTTTAACAAATGGTGTTGACAAAACTGGTTAACCATATGCAGGAAAATGGAAATAAACCCCACTTTCTCACCCTGCACAAGAGTCAACTCAAGGTTGATCAAGGACCTGGAAGTCAGACCAGAGACCTTGCAGCTACTTGAAGAGGGCATGGGACCAACACTTGAACACATAGGCAGAGGTAAAAACTTTCTCAACAAGACCCCAAAAGCACAAGCAGCTCAAAGGAAGATCAATACATGGGATTGCATTCAACTGAAGAGCTTCTGCACAGCAAAGGAAACTATCAAGAACCTCAACAGAGAGCCTACAGAGTGGGAGAAAATTTTTGCCAATTACACTTCAGGTAGAGGTTTAATATCTAGGATATACAAAGAACTCAAGAAACTCACAGCTAAGAAAACAAATAACTCAATCAAAAAATGGGCAAAGGATCTAAATAGACACTTCACAAAAGAAGAAATACAAATTGCCAATAAATATATGAGGAAATGTTCCACATCATTGGCAATCAGGGAGATGCAAATCAAAACTACCTTGAGATTTCACCTAATTTCAGTCAGAATGGCAATCATAAAAATCATGAACAACACCTGCTGGCGAGAATGTGGAGAAGTGGGAACCCTAATACATTGTTGGTGGGATTGCAAACTTGTGCAACCACTGTGGAAAATCCTCAGATGAATGGGAGTGAACCTACCATATGACCCAGCAATACCACTACTGAGTATATACCCAAAAGAATGGAAACCAAACTATCAGACTAACACATGCGTATCTATGTTTATAGCTGCACAGTTTACAATTGCCAAACTATGGAACCAGCCAAGATGTCCATCAACAGATGAATGGATTACAAAACTCTGCGATATGTACACAATGGAATTTTACTCAGCCATAAAGAAGAACAAAATCATGTTCTTTGCAGGGAAATGGATGCAACTGGAAAACATGTTAAGTGAGGTTAGCCAGTCACAAAGAGTAAAGAAGCATATGTTCTCCCTAATATGCGGATTTTAGGGAGAAGATGGGACATAAGATGGTCCCCAGATGAAAAAGTAGAGACCCTCGATAACTCAATAAACAAAAAAGTTGATTTAACCGAAGGGAATGGATGGGGGTGGGAGGAAGATAGCATCCTAAGGCACATGATGTACTTACACAATTATATCAAGATCACTCACTGAACTGAACTTGAGAGGGAGGGAGGGCAAAGGAGCAGGGTGGGAATTGGGGAAAGGGTCAGATGAGAAATGTGTGCACATTTGTCTTTATCAATTTGTATCTAACAAAAATGTATATATACAAAACACAAATTATTACAATAAAAAAAATAAAAACATCATGTTGAGAAAAATATTTAGTTTTGACAAAGAGTGCCAGATTTATCTGTAAGAACTCTAGGATGCTGTGAGAATTGGGCCTGGAGTAAGTGAGAATCAAACACCAGTAACTGGAAATTAGCTAAGGTGATATGGTGAGGGCATCACTATGATATGTGTGTGTGTGTGTGTGTGTGTGTGTGTGTGTGTGTGTGTGTGTGACAGAGAGAGAAAGAGAGAAGAGACAAGAGTATGAAATGATAAACTAGAATTAATAAAATGTCTGATGAATAATATTTTATTGTACATTTATACTACATTTTCCTTATCCATTAATTTCTTGAGGGACACTAAGGTTAATTTTATTTTTTAGTTTCTTTGAATCATGCTTCAATGAACATGGGAGTGCAGATATCTCTTTGGCATATTTATTCTATTTTCTTCTGCATAAACCCAGTAGTGGGATAGTTGGATAACATGATAGTTCTATTTTAATTATTTTGAAGAGCTTTTATATAATTTTCCATAATGGTTCTAATTCACATTCTTACCAACGGTACATAAGAGCTTTTCTTTCTCCCCATCCATGTCAGCATTTGTTATTATTTGATTTTTTGATAATTTTTATCCTAATCTGGTAAGACACTATTGCTTCCTGGTTTTATTTGTCTTTCCTTGATGACTAGTGATGTTGACCATTTTTTCCATATACGTGTTGGCCATTGAATGTTGTCTTTTGAGAACTGTCTACTTAGGATTATTTCCCATTTTTAATAAGATGATTTGCTGTTGTTTGAATTACTTGTATATTCTTGTATTTACCTTTTATCAGATGTGTAGTTTGCAAATATTTTCCCTCATTCTATAGATTCTCTTCCTCTGTTGATTATTTCCTTTACTGTAGAGAAGATTTGCAATTCAATGTAACCCTGTTTGTCTATTATTACTTTTGTTTACTTTTTTGCTTTTTGGAGTCTTATCCAAAAAATTTTTGCCCAGGCCAGTGTTATAGAGAATTTTCCCTATATATTATTGCTGTTAACTGTATTATTTCAGGTCTTACATTTAAGTGTTTGATTCATTTTGAGTTGATTTTGGTTTATGATTAGAGGTAGCAGTCTGGTCCCATTCTTCTGCAGGTGAATATTCAGTTTTTGTAGCACTATTTTTAAAGAAACTGTTATTTCTCCATATTGTGTTTTTGAAAAATTTGCCAAACATCATTTGGCTGAACATATGTGGTATATTTGAGTGACAAATACTAAAATTTTAGTGGGTGATGATGGACAACTGATGCATTGCTTAATAGTGAAGAAAACACACATAATTAAGAATTGGCCCTTTCCTGTATTTTTATGACTACTATTTTAGGTATAGTGTTTACTACCACATTTATTTCATCTAGAGAATTAATGTATTTTGATCTATTTGATGAAACACATATGTAAACTGTGAGAGAGATAAGTTTGAAATTAAGAAAATTATTTTTTATTATCTTGTGTAAAAAAATTGAAAAAAGAAAAAATTAAAAACATGGGATATACTTATGCCAATTTACACATTAGAGGGGAAAAGGATTATGTTTCTATTAGTCTAATAAATATTATTCAAAGAAAAAACTTTACATTAGTCATTTAATATAGTCTCAGTCCATAAATGATGGGCAGTATTTGAGAGATGCTTCTTTGTCCATTGCACAAGATAAATTTTAATTAAAATTCATGAAGTTCTTGTTGTTACTGCTTCTTGACCCTAAATAGGCTATTGATTATTTCTGCAAGTGGACTGAAAGAAAGACACATTTATTTCCTCTAATACTGAGCTTCAGTATTCTGAAAAGATCAGTCTTACTATCAAATGCAGGCTGAAATTTTAATTATATGTAATAATTCTTTCAAATGACAAGCATGGAATATAAATATATTTCCACAATGTTCTTATTTGATATATATAGAGACATATAATATCAGGCAATATTGGGCATCTAATGACATATAAGTATCAAACTTAGTTTACCCAAGAGACATTATAAACAAAATCTTATAGATCTTTAAAATTAGACAACCAACAATTAAAAAACTCAATTTTAAGGATGAAGAAATCGAATCCCAACTGTGCCATGCTTAGTGGTGTAATCAGAAATCTGAAGATTAGATTTCCTGATATAATCAATGTGCTGCCTACCATATTTAGTATCCTCAACTCTGTCATACCTTTTAGGAGACAAAACATAATACTCATAGTTGAAATTCAGTTTTCACACAGTGGTTAAAGTTTTGTTAACAGGAGCTGGGCATGGTGGTACACACTTGAAATCCCAATATTTAGGAGGCTGAGACCAGAGGATCCAGGTCTGCACCAAATAAATTCAAGCAAATTTATAGACATTTGAAGCAGGGCATGGTGGTGCATGCTTGTAATCCCAGCATTTGGGAGGCTGAGACCGGAGGATATGGGTTTGTGGCCAGCCTCAGCTACCTATGACGCACTCTACAACTTAGTGAGACCCTGTTTCAAAATAAAGAATTAAAAAAAATAGGGCTGGGGGTATAGCTTGGAGGTAGAATGCCCCCTGAGTTCAACCCCCAGTACCACAAAAATAGTTATTTAAGAATGACATAATGCCACAGTCATAGTGAATATCAATAACTATTACTCTGTATTTTTGTAGCATATGAAGTATAAATATTTCTAGATATGAATTGTCTAATGATTTAAACATGAGCATAATTATTTATTTTTTATAATTGTTTTATTTATTTTTATTTTTTAAAATTGGCGCATTGTAATCATACGTCTTAGTTAGGTACAAGCTGAAAAAGGCATAAATGCACACATTTCTCATTTAACCTTTCCCCAATTCCTGCCCCACTCCCTTGCCCTCCATCTTTCTCAAGGTCAGTTTAGTGGTTGATTTTGATATGTTCATGAAAGTACATCATGTGCATTAGGGTGTCCCTCTGCCCCTATCACCTTCCATTAAGTCAAATTCTTTGCTCACCTAAGAATTCTCCTTCTTCATCTATAGTCCCTCTTATATCCCATTTTATCCCTAGCTTCCACACATTAGGGAGAGTATATGATTTTTTTACTTTTTGTAACTGACTAATCTCACTTAACATAATGTTTTCCAGTTCCATCCATTTTTTGCAAATAATATGATTTTGCTCTTCTTTATGGCTGAGTAAAATTCCATTGTGTACATATCCCATAGTTTTGTAATCCATTCATCTGTTGATGGGCATCTTGGCTGGTTCCATAGTTTGGCAATTGTAAATTGCGCAGCTATAAACATAGATACACATGTGTCGGTCTGATAGTTTTGTTTCTGTCCTTTTGGGTAGACACCCAGAAGTGGTATTGCTGGATCATATGGTAGGTTCATTCCCATTCATCTGAGGATCCTCCGTACTGTTTTCCAAAGTGGTTGCACTAATTTGCAATCCCATCAGAAATGTATTAGGGTTCCCACTTCTCCACACCCTTGCCAGCATTTGTTATTGTTTGTGATCTTGATGATTGCCATTCCGATTGGGGTTAGGTGAAATCTCAATGTAGTTTTGATTTGCAGCTCACTGATTACTAATAATGTTGAACATCTCCTTCATAGATTTATTGGCCATTTGTATTTCTTCTTTTGTGAAGTGTCTATTTAGATCCTTTGCCATTTTTTGATTGGGTTTTTGTTTTCTTAGCTTTAAGTTTCTTGAGTTCTCTGTATATCCTAGATATTGGACTTCTATCAGAAGAGTAACTGGCAAAGATTTTCTCCCACTCTGTGGGCTCTCTGTTGAGGCTCTTGATAGTTTCCTTTGTTGCGCAGACCCTCTCTAGTTTATTGCAATCCCATGTATTGATCTTCCTTTGAGCTGCTTGTGCTTTTATGGCCTTGTTGAGAAAGTTTTCAACTGTGTCTATGTGTTAAAGTGTTGGGCCTATGTCCTCTTCAAGTAGCTACAAGGTCTCTGGCCTGACTTCCAGGTCTTTGATTCACCTTGATTTGACTCTTGTGTAGGGTGAGAAAGTGGGATTTATTTCCATTTTCCTGCATATGGTTTACCAATTTTACCAATACCATTTGTTAAAGAGGCTATCTTTTTTCCAGTGTATATTTTTGGCTCCTTTGTCAAAAATCAATTGACTGTAAGCATGTGGGTCTGTTTCTGAATCTTCTATTCAGCTCCATTAGTCTATGTGTCTGTTTTTGTGCCAATACCATGCTGTTTTTATTACTGTGTCTTTGTAGTAGAGTTTGAAGTTAGGTATCGTGATACCTCCTGCATAGTTCTTGTTGCTAAGAACTACTTATCCTATTCTGGGTTTGTGTTGTTCCAAATGAACTTAAGGAGTGGTTTTTCTGTGTCTGTGAGGAGTGACTTTGGTAATTTCATGTGTATCACATGGAATATGTAAATCAATTTTGGGATGATGGCCATTTTGATGATATTTATTCTGCCTATCCAAGAGCATGGAAGATCTTTCCATCTTCTAAGGTCTTCATCAATTTCTTTTTTCAACTTTTTATAGTTTTCTTATAGAAGTCTTTTACCTCTTTGGTTAGGTTTATCCCTAAGTATTTTATTTTTTTGTGTGCTATTATAAATGGAATTGGTTTTTTTATTTCTTTTTTGGTGAATTTATGGTTGGCATACAGGAAAGCTTCTGATTTTTAAGATTGATTTTGTATCCAGACACTTTGCTGAATTTGTTGATCAGTTCTGTAAGTTTTTTTGGTTGAGTTTGTTGTGTCTTCTAAGTATAGTATCATGTCATCTTCAAAAAGGGATAGTTTTAGTTCTTCTTTCCCTAATTTTACCCCTTTGATTTCCTTCTTTTGCCTTATTGCTCTGGCTAGAATCTTAAGTACTATATTGAACAGAAGAGGTGATAATGGACATTCTTGTCTTATTCCTGTTTTTAGTAGGAACTCTTGCAGTTTTTCTCCATTTAATATGATGTTGGCTGTGGGCCTATTGTATATTGCCTCTATGATGTTGAGGTACATTCCATCTATTCTAATTCTCTGAAGTGCTTTTAGAATGAATGGGTGTTGGATCTTTTCAAATGCTTTTTCAGCATCTATTGAGATGACCATGTAATTTTTGTCTTTGATTCTGTTTATGTGGAGAATTACATGGATTGTTTTCCATATATTGAACCAGCCTTGCATCCCTGGGATGAACCCGACTTGGTCATGGTGTATAATTTTCTTGATGTGACTTTGAATGTGCATTGCTAGTATTTTGTTTAGCAGTTTTGCATCTAAGTTCAATGATATAGGCCTATAGTTTTCCTTTCTTGAGCTGTCTTATTTGGTTTTTGTATTAATGTGATGTTGGCTTCTAGAATGTGTTTGGGAGGGTAATGTTTCTTTCCATTTCATGGAATAGTTTGAGGAGTATTGGAATTAGCTCTTCTATCAATGTTTTATAAAATTCACTTGGAAAACCATATGGCTCTAGGCTTTTGTGTGATGGTGAACTCTTTACTGCTGTTTCTATCTCATTGTTATTATTCGGTTTAAGTTTTCTACATCTACTTGACTCAATTTAAGGTTATATGTGTCTACAAATTTGTCAATTTCTTATAGATTTTCCATTTTGTTGGAGTATAGTTTTTCAAAATAGTTTCTTATGATCCTCTGTATTTCCATACTGTCTCTTGTAAATATCCCATTTTTCATCTCTTATTTTGGTAATTTGGGTTGATTCTCTCTTTCTTTTGGTTAGGTTGGCCAATGATTTATCTATCTTGTTTATTTTTTCAAGAACCAGCTTTTGGTTTTGTTGATTTTCTGTATTTTTTTATTCTCTACTTCATTAACTTCTGCTCTGATTTTCAAAATGTCCTGTCTTCTACTAGCTTTGGGATTAGGCTGTTCTTGTTTTTCAGTGCTTTGAGCTGTGTCATTAGGTTATTATTTGGTGATTTTCTGTTCTTTTTATGTGGGCACTCAGTGCTATAAATTTTCCTCTTAGTACGAACTTCAAGGTGTCCCAGAGGTTTTGATATGTTGTGTCTCTATTTTCATTAGTTTTTATGAATTTTTTAATTTTTCCCCTTACTTCTTCTATGACCCAATCCTCATTCAGCAGTGTGGTGGTCAGTCTCCCTGTGCTTACATGGTTGCTCTGGATCTTCTTAGAGTTGATTTCTAGTTTCACTCCATTGTGGTCTGAAAAGATGCAGGGAATTATGTTACATTTTTTGAATTTGCCAGTGCTTGCTTTTTGGTCCAGAATGTGGTCTATTTTGGAGAAGTTTTCATGTGCAGCTGAGAAAAATGTGATTTCAATTCTAGTTGAATGAAAGAGTCTATATGTGTCTAATAGATCCATTTGGTTTATGGTATTCTTTAGGTCTAAGGCCTCTTTACTGACCTTTAGTTTAGAAGATCGATCTAGTGATGTGAGAGGAGTATTGAAGTCTCCCAGTATTAGTGTATTGGAATCTATATGTGACTTTATATCATGCAGAATTTGTTTTATGAAACTGGCTGCACCCATGTTTGGGGCATAGATGTTAATAATTGTTATTTCCTCTTGCTGGATTGTTCTTTTTACTAGTAAAAAATGACCTGCTTTGTCTCTTCTGATAAGCTTAGGCTTGAAGACTAATTTATCTGATATCATGGTTACTACTCCTGCTTTTCTTCGGGTTCCATTGGCATGGATTACCTTACTCTAGCCCTTCACCTTTAATTTGTGGGAGTCTTTGCTTGTAAGATGTGTTTCTTACAGGCAGCATATAGATGAATTCTGGGTTTTAATCCATTTTGCCACCTTGTGCCTTTTTTGGGGGAGTTGAGAACATTTATATTCAGTGTGATTATTGACAGATGACTTTTAATTACTAACATTTTGAGTTGTGATTTTTGTTTTTGGTGGTATTTATTCTTCTTTGCTTAGTTGTTTGCTTACTGAAAATTGTTTCTCTGGTTCTGACGTTTATGTTTACTTGTTAGTTCTTTTTTGTAGTTAATCTCTTTGAGTATTTTCTCTAGTTATGGTTTAGAAGACATAAATTCTTATGGTTTCTGTTTGTCATGGAAGGTTTTTATTTCCCCATCAATTTTGAGAGAGTGTTGCTGGGTAGAAGAATATTGTCTGCAAGTTATTTTCTTTCAGAGTTTGGAATATGTTACTCCAGCCCCTTCTGGCTTTCATGACTTGATTTTGGAGGTCTGGAGTGATTCTAATTGCTTTGCCTCTAAACCGTATGGAGGATCCTCAGATGAATGGGAGTGAACCTACCATATGACCCAGCAATTCCACTACTGGGCATATACCCAAAAGAATGGAAACCAAAATATCAGACCAACACATGCGTATCTATGTTTATAGCAGCTCAATTCACAATTGCCAAACTATGGAACCAGCCAAGATGTCCATCAACAGATGAATGGATTACAAAACTCTGCGATATGTACACAATGGAATTTTACTCAGCCATAAAGAAGAACAAAATCATGTTCTTTGCAGGGAAATGGATGCAACTGGAAAACATGTTAAGTGAGATTAGCCAGTCACAAAGAGTAAAGAAGCATATGTTCCCCCTAATATGCGGATGTTAGGGAGAAGATGGGACATAAGATGGTCCCCAGATGAAAAAGTAGAGACTCTCGATAAACAAAGAAGTTGATTTAACTGAAGGGAATGGACGGGGGTAGGGAGAGAGAGCATCCTAAGGCACATGATGTACTTACACAATTATATCAAGATCACTCACTGAACTGAACTTGAGAGGGAAGGAGAAGGAGGGAGCGGGGTAGGAATTGGGGAAAGGGTCAGATGAGAAATGTGTGCACATATGTTGTTATCAATTTGTACCTAACAAAAATGTATATATACAAAGCACGAATTATTACAATAAAATAAATAAATAAATAAATAAATAAATAAATAAATAAATAAATAAATGTCATTTGGCCTTTTGTTTTTGTTGCCTTTAGAATTCTCTCCTTAGCCTCTACATTAGTCAACTTGATTATTATGTGGTGTGGTGAACCTCTTCTTTGGTCTTGTCTTGAGGGAGTTCTGTATGTTTCCTGTACCTGTGTGTCAACTTCTCTTTCTATGTTTGGAAAATTCTCTGATATTACCTATTTGAAAAGATTTTTTATTCCATTAGTTTCAACTTCTAATTCCTCTTCTATGCCTATTATTCTTAGGTTAGCTCTTTTAAAATTGGCCCAGATCTCATCTATGTCCAATTCATATTGTCGAATTTTTTTTTCTAAATTTGTACCATGGATTCATTTTTGGAATGGTCATCTTCTAAGAGTGATATTCTATTTTCCATGTGGTCTAATCTACTGTTTATAATTTGTATTGATGCCTTCACTACAATTATTGCATCTTTCACATCCTTCATTTCCTTCAATGCTTCTCTTTGATTCCTGTTCAGGGTGTCAGATTCTTTGTTTATTTGTTCCTTTATTTCTTTCCAGCTCTCCCTGCATTCTTTCTGGAAGTTTTTATCATTTCTACTATTAGAGATATGAATTATTATTCAGGTAATTTCTACCATTCAATTTTGTTGAGTTCTGTTATTGCTAGGTTATGGTGGCTCATTGTTTCTTTGCTAATTTTCCTTCTGATGGTTTCCCTGTTCTTAAATTTATATCTTTTCTGCTCTTGCAGGCTTCCTCTCCAATCTCTGCATTGGAAGTTTAGAGGTGTCCACTGATATATACAGGGGCAGGCTGTGTTCTGTGTTAAGGTTTGGGTGAGAAATCACAGTGATGAATGCAAGAATAGGGTAAAGTAGAGGGTATGGTCCAGTGGAAAAAGAGGTTGAGTGTGTTGAAGTGATATATGGTAAAGATTAGAGATAGTGGATATGTGGGGGGATTCTGGTAGTCAATGTAGAGTTTTAGGTGTGGTAGTATGAGATGTTCTTGATATGAGACAGTGAAAAAAGGAAAGAGAAAAGAAAAAGTGTTGAGAAGAATATAGATGAGAGAGAGGGAGGGAAGCTTGTAAAAGGGATAAGGAGGAGAGTTAACAAATTGAGCAAAAAATAACAAAGCAACCAATCATCCAAACAAACATATATAAATTAAGGCAATACAAATCAAAAACAGAGTAGACAACAAAAAAAAATAAATGGAACAGAAAAAAAAATACAAATAACAACTACAATAAACAAAAACAAAAACCCTGCTAGTTTGTCAGTACAGAGCTGAGATGGCCTCTGTAGCCCTTTTGGATCTACTTGGATATTTTCAGCTTTTAAATATCTTCTCACTATATTAGATTTTTGAGCATGTGGTGGGAGTGCAATCTATATGCCAGGCATTTTCCAGGGTGCCTGGAGGGTCTCTATGCTCTATGTGCACTGGGTCCCTCCCACACTTCTGCTCCTATCCAATTGATAGAAGGGTGGGTGACTGAGTCTCTGCTGCTCTGGCGCCAGTGGGAGGGGTAATCTGGTCTTTCCTCACTGCAGGCTTAAGATGGTTGTCCCAGGTGTTCTTGATCACTGTTGACCCTGCAAGGATATGCAGCCTGATTAGGGTGTGGAATTCCATAATCACTTACTCCACTTCTGGTTGCTGGGTGCACAGGAGGTCGTTGGAGGTCTTAGTGCTAATATACCCTGCTCTGGGTGGCTGGCCAAAATGAGCATAATTTAATGAGTTCTTTTTTACTTCCTTTACTCCATTGGTAGTCTTAAATATATTCTACTTCTATGATATAATTATTAATTTATGAGTGAAATAATTTGCAAAATGAAAATTATTGTCATTATACCTCAAGGTGAAAATAAAAAGGGAAATGGTTTGCTTAGGAAATGTAACATCTAGATTTCATCTTCCACATAAAAGAAGGCTAATACATTTCACATTTCATAAGATAGTGGTTCTCAAGTAGTTGCGATTTTGTCCCTCAGGTCATATTTGACTATTTCTTGGGACATTTTGGATAACTGAAAGAGGTATTTGTTACTAGTATCTATCAAATGGTTAGAGGACCACGCATGCTGCTAAACACCCAATAATTCACAGAACAAACCCTACAAAAAAGAATTATATGGCTTCAAATGTCAGTGTCAATCCTGAGGGACCAGGCCATAAAGAGAGCAAAGAAAAGCATCTATCCAGAGTAAGATTCTTCAGGAGAGTTATCTTGATTATCTAGTTATGTTGAAAGTTCTAAACTTTCTAAGCCCAAATTGAAAGCTACACACAAGACCCCAAACATAAAATATCCCAAACATATCCCAAACATAAAATCATTCTGCATTATGTCTTTCCCCATTGGAGAGTTAGTGTAAAGTTGAGGTATACCTTTCTAGCAGGTGGAAACCCACAGAAATGACTTCAAAAGGAAGCTTGATGGAGGTTTGCTTACTGACTCAGAAATTATCTTTATATAAGCTAAATGACAACTAGCTTTATAAATATTCCTCAATCTGTAACAAATTTATAGTCTACAGGAAGAATAAAAGTTCCTGAAATAGAAAACCTACCTTGAAAACCTGGATAAATAATGTTCATTCTCCTGAAAATTCTACTGAATAAAAATTAACTATTTATACATTTTCTCTAATAATGGTAGTTATACTTTTTAACTGAAAAACCAAATATGGATTTACCCATTTAAAGGACATTTTCGAACCTTAGTGTAAAAGCTGGTTCTCTTCAAGTGACTTAAATTCTGACATTATCTGGTTCAAGATGTAGTAGGATTTCTAATCAAGTGATTTAATAGTTTATTTTATACATATCTAGAGCAACATTAATCAAATGTTTATTTGTCTATTATATGGTTCTTGATAATTTGATTTTTAATCTCTCAGATTTTCTGAATAAATATTTTATTTTATTTTTTATTTTTATTTTTTTGCGGTACTGGGAATTGAACTCAGAGGCATTCTACCTCCGAGCTACACCCCCAGCCCTATTTTTTATTCTTTATTTTGAAACCGAGTCTCACCAAGTTGCAGAGTGCCTCACTAGGTAGCTGAGGCTGGCCGCGAACCCAGATCCTCTGGTCTCAGCCTCCCGAATGCTGGGATTACAAGCGTGCACCACCACGCCCGGCTTGAATAAATATTTTAAAAATGACAGTCACTTTGATTTTAGTATATATTTTGAAAACAACGTAATTCAGTTCATGACATTCTGGAAAATGTCTGAAAAATGTGACTCCATGAAGAGATTTACTTTTGAATGACCCTATAATTGGAAAATAATTGAAATGAACAGACAAAAAAGAACATCTAAAAGTATGAACTGCAGATTAGTTCAAAAGGTTACATATGTGCCCATGAACACATCATGTTTATTTCTCATCATAAAACCAACATCATGTAATTTAGTTAGAGTTAGGTGACTTTAAGTACATCATTATGATCTAACATTCTTCTCTGATTTACCTCTTAAATAACACTTATTTTTCCACTGAAATTCAGCTTATAACCTGATATAGAAGTTGTGTCGTATGACAAACAGTAAGCATGACAAAAGAAAGAGCGTGCATGCATGTGTGTGTGTGTGTGTGTATCAACATGTGTGTATGAGTGTTTGTGAATGTGCATGTGTGTGTTGGTACCAGTGTATGTTTGTGTGAGTGTGTGTGGGTGTGTGTATGTGTGTGTTTGTGTGAGTGTGTGAGTATATGTGTGTGTGTTTGCACACTCACTGATCCCTAATGTGCATTTGTTGTTGTTATTCTAGTAGGAAGAGACCTGAGAGTTTACTACGTGTTGTGTTTTTGTTTGTAAAAACACAGCTTACATGAAAATCGCCTTTAGATTATGTGCATAGTGAGTGCCAGATTTATCCTGAGTGTATGGTCCTTAGCCATACTACTGAAGAGCAATTACAGTGAGTCTGGTTCCTTATACTAAATTTATCTTGATGTGAACCAGGTTAATTTTTACAGGTGTACTTAGTTAACTAGTGGCATATACTTGTAATCTCAGTACTTGGAAGGTTGAGACAGGAGGATCATATGTTCAAGGAAAGTCTCAGCAAGTAGTGAGACTCCCATCAACCTAGCAAGATCCTGTTTCAAAATAAAAATAAAATGGGGATGGTATAGCTCGGAGGTAGAATGCTCCTGGGTTCAATCCCCAGTACCACAAAAAAAAAAAAAAAAAAAAAAAAAAAAAAAAAAAAAAAAAAAAAAAAAAAAAAAAAAAAAAAAAAAAAAAAAAAAAAAAAAAAAAAAAAAAAAAAAAAAAAAAAAAAAAAAAAAAAAAAAAAAAAAAAAAAAAAAAAAAAAAAAAAAAAAAAAA
>PVLC010004800.1:0-50202 GCA_004027655.1 Graphiurus murinus | reverse complement strand
AGTTCACCAGTAGAATAGCCAAGCAATTACCAACCAAGATAAGATATTGATTGTCAACCATAAAGGCATTAGCAACTATCTAAGTTCTTCTACATCTGAGACCTGTGTAAACACATCCTGGATTCTCAGCAGTGATGAGATCTTGAGTAATCATTGCTGTGAAATTACTTCTAACAATCCCATTCCAAAAACCACAAATAAAAGCAAACTAGCTAATTTATAAGAGAAGTACATCATCAGTTATTAAGTTAGAATTTGCTGGAAGTTAAAATGGTATCCTTATATATTCATATCCATAATTAATCATTTATATAATACTTTGATATTGTGTGCTGGTGTTAAGTAAATGCAAACTTCACTTTCTAATTAAGTCTTTCAAGGTCTTGAGACTATTTTAAACTCATAGCAATTTCCTCAGATTAAGATAGTTTGTTGATATTGTCAGAATCTAAAGTTGATAGAGAAAGGATGACGTTAATTAGAACACTAGGGTTGTTTATTTCCCCAGAATACTTTATATACGAAAAAAGAAAGAATATTCTTGTTTTCTTTTTTTTAAGAAGAAATCACAAGTATGTTATCAGTTATAGTTTATGGTGTTTAGTGCTTGTAATCTATGTAGGAATGCTTTTATTTAGAAGTAACAACTCTGCTGTGATCTCATTAGGAAGCTAATCAATACATTAGCAATAAAGCAAGCAAAAAGCACATTTCAGAAAAGTCAAGAACCTGATCATTATTTCTTGGCCAGAGTGTGATATTTAAAGCACTATAAACACAGCAAAGAAGGGCACAGTCTTAAGTACCTTATATTTCTTCACCCTTTCCGATGCCATCTATTTCTTTTAGTTATTTAACTTTCTTGGATTCCACATTCCAGCAGCATGTTCACCACCAAATTAGGGCCATCAGTTGTTGTCAAGTGCCTTGAGAGTCTAAGGTGTAAAGAATAACAGCTAAAATCATGTTATTATCAGGAAGCCAGAGTTCTATTTAATATACCAGTCTGCCTTGCCTATTTTATATCACAATCTTCTGTATAATTAGATAACATCTGAAATCTAGCAGGGATCCTAATGGCAGGAATGTTTTCTGTCTGACTTCTTAGTCTAGCTAATGAAGCATAGAAAGAAATCTTCAGAAAGTGTCAACCATTTTAGTTTGTAATACCAACTTGACGGTGTGGCAAATGATATTCATTTGCTAAGGACTCAAAGCAAATATTATTACTAACATATTTATGTTTTCATTTGGAAAACATCTTAAAGGCTAGTGATGAGATGTGTGGTGATAGCTTAGAACAAACAGTCCTGCTTTAAATACACCACACATAGACAGTCTCTGTATTTCTGATAATTTTATATAATTACATAGGAACAAAAATAATCAGCAAAACACTGAGTAGAAGTTCTCCATAAAAGAATAAACATCCTTTCAGATAGCTAGAACATATATTTAAATATAATGTAAAAGGTTAAATTTCCTATACACGTTTAAGAATTGGCTCCTTATATAACCTGCATCACAACTGAAAAACATATTTGTGTAGTGTTATGGATTGGCATACACTCTCTGGTTCTGTCAATATATCTTTTATGATGTAAATAGAATACCCTATAGCTGTTTCTGGATTCATTTAAAACTCATCCTATGAAGCTTCATAAACTTATAGAAATAGGAAAAGTATATCTGGCCAGAAAAACAGGTTTGCTAGATCTGCTCAAGCAATTAATTTTTAAAAGTTTTGCTTAAAACAACAGAATATGTCAATTGGCAATATCAGTCCATATATGAGCTTTTGAACATTCTCTAAGCTCAGGCAGCTGGATTATTTGTGCAATATTTGATTTTCAGTTTGTCTGCATCCCATTTTGATTTAGTTTTTTGTTGTTGTTTGCATTTTTATAGATAAAAGCAATCCTGCAGCAGGCTCTGTTTTGCTGATAATTTTGCAAGTTGATGATAGTAAAGGATGTATAGAGCTTGTACCTGATGTGCTGTTTAAAACATCATTACTGAGAGAGAAGTCTTAGGAAAAAAAGAAACACAAAATAGCAATTATATTTCATAATTTGAATTTTTAACCATAGATATACTACTTTTCTTTCTACTCCCTTTACTATATAGTTATGATGTTTTGGGCTTTCCAACAATAATCTATGAAGATATTTCCATATACAACTACTAATACAATACTTGGAAATGTAAAATAGATACTACTAGTTCTCTACCATAAACACTATGGTTCTAAATTCCAACTTCTGAGAACAATACGATTCTTAAGAAGATTTTCTGGCTTAAAGAGAAATTATAAACATGCAGAATGTGTATGTGGGGATAGGAGAGGGTTAACATGAAACATTTGATTTCCTCTTGTGTTTTGGTTAGGTTGTCTTCAATTTTCCCAATAAGAGTTTAATGTATGAATTATTATGCTCACTTTATAAAAGAAAACATTGCAATTCAGAGAAGTTGGTAACTTACCCTGGGTGGTTCATCTCCTAAGTGTATTGGATAGAGTTTAAAACAAGGTCTACCTTTACATCCTGTTGCCTCAGCATAAGTTTATGGACATAAAACTATGTCAAAAGCAGACTATGTGAAAGGTACTGATGAAAGTAAGATATGTTACATTGTTATTAGATGTGATTTTGTAGGAAGAAGCAGAAGAATACTGAGACTAAAGAAGCGTCCTGTTCAATCCAAACCTCTATAGCAAAATACCACAAACTGAGTAGCTTATAGACAACAGAAATTTATTTCCCAATGTTCTGGAGGCTGAAATGTCTAAGTTCAAGAGATCAGTGTTTGATGAGGGCCTGCTTCTTGGTTCATAATTGGCTGCCTTCTTAGAATGTCCTTACACAACAGAAGGAGATAAGGAACTCTTCAGTTTTGAAGAACACTAATCCTATCATGAGGGTTTTGCCCCATAATGAAATCACTTCTTGAGGGCATCACCTCCTAAGACCATAACAGTAGGGGCTATAATTTCAACATATGAATTTCCAAGGTCAATCATTTATTCAATATATTGCAAGGATGCTGTTTTAGTAGAAATACAACATTTTTCAGGTGTCTCAAACTGACAGCTCAAAATGGCAATGCAGACCACACTTGTTTTGTCTGTGTGTGTATGTTCACTTGGACTTTATGATGTTTTAGAAATAATTTCACTATGAATGTCTTTAGACAATCTTGAGGTTTTCAGCATTTATCATTTTCTGCTGTCTCACCCCAGGAGAATCCTGCTTGTTTACGTTATCTGTCTTGGGCATCTCTAGGCATTTGAGCTTGCCCTTCCTAGTACATGGGCTTTACTTATCTAAAATGTACTAAACATATCTTTCCCTAGTGACAAAACCTACTCTGTGACACAAATATTAAATAGCTATAAATTCAATTTTAGTAGCATTTTAATTTAGTGTCAATTGGGAGAACTAGATAACAGAGTTTGCCATCAGACAAAAACCAGGAACCAGATAGAGGTAATAAATTTACTCTATAGCAGAGTAAATAAATAAATAAATACATTTATTACCTCTATCTGAGGCAAAGCATATAATTGCATATATAGATGGGACAAAAAATTTAGTGTCAAAAAACTAGATTTTTTTGGTGGAAGCTTTGAGACTAAGGTGAGAATTTTGTAGTCTATCTTATAGGCCATATTAGTACTGATGGAGATTTAAAGAACAGGAACATGTCATCAGGAGATTCAATTTTGGGAACTGTTAATTTATACATAACAGGCTGCAGTACAAGTGTAAAAACTGAGGCCCTTGTAGCGGCTATTAAAGAACTATGTCAAAACTGGAGTAAGGGTAAATAATGAACTAATGCTAAAATTAGCTCTTCCATGCTAAGCAGTTACTAAGATAATTTTAAATCCTTAATGCTTTCCTTCTCTTTTTAGGTCTAGGTGTGATCCCAGACTGAGTGGAGATTAATGTGTGAATCAATGTTAAATAGCCCAGTTGCAAGCCTTGGGCCATGGGTTATGTGAACCATTTACTATGGCTTTCCCCTTCCTTTTCCCACAAAAGTAAGAAGGATTATATTGAAAGCTCAGGAAGAAAACTTGACAGATGATCTTTAGTTTTGTAAATCTCTCCCAAAATCAACCCTAGAGAGTCCTCAGAAGTATAAGGAGGATTTTGTGGATATAATTCCAGATGTTTTACTTAATTTTATTTTCTCATATTCAGTATACTTATAAAATAAAATGTTTAAGTATGAATAATAATAGTAAAGGGTAATTTAGAAGATGTTTAATAGAAATTAAGCTAAATTTCTAACAAAGAATATTGGAAAATGATGAATATTTATATCCTTATCTAAATTAAATTACTGAAACATCAAAAACCTGTTTTTTATGAATAAAATTTTATATTGCTAAAAATAAAAAAGAAATATATTCTTGGCCATGACATTTTGACAGATTCCTGGAAGATAAATTCATAATTGTCAAATAAGCATTAATGAAATAACCCATTGAGGGAAAAAAAACATACACACAAAGGTGAAAAGTAGTGCAGAAGTAATTGCAAATTCAGAAATAATCAAAGTGTGATGCCTGAATAAAGAGAGCAGGAGGAGGGCCCAGGCCCAGGCCCAGGCCCAGGGGAATCAGGGCAATTAAAAGCACTGTGAAGCCTCAGGCCAGTGCTGGCCATCTTGCTCTTTGACTGTGTGCATCAAGTAGCAGGGGTTCTAGTTCCAGGCAAAACTCAAGATTCTTCTGAATAAATGTGATGATCAGCATGGGAAGCCTATTCGTGCGGATAATGGAGCCCCAAAAGTTAAATTATATTAAGAAAACAGTCTCCAAAGTAGATAGGGAGAGAAAAAAAAATAAACAAACAGAAAGGGTTCCAGTCTTACAGGAAAGTCTTCATAATTTTAAAAGTTGGTGAAAGATATGTTGACTTGCTTCTTTCTGTCTTTGTGTGAACTGAAGAGCCATAGCAAATCCAAGCAGAAGGAATTTGAGGTAGTCTTCCATGCCAGGGCCCCTGGGAGGAGCTACATGGCAACTGAACAAACCAGTACAGCTACTGACGCTGATCAAAAACAAGTCTTTATACTAAAAACTAATTGCACAACACTGCTCACAATCTCTGATAAATTACCAACATAGAAGAGAAAAACTGATAAATAGAGAATAAGTGAAAATCTATATCAAAATTATTTTCTTAAAATATAACATACATTTTAATAATAAAAACATATTTGTTAGACTCTTTTGTAAAATAAAATTAGAGCATATATAATTTTCCATGAGCATACATTTTTAAAAATGGTATACATTTAATTATTGGTCCAAGTAAAAAGAGAAAACTGCTAACAAGAAGAAAAGAGCATTCCATGTGAAAAAACTATTAAAACAAGATTTCACATTATGAGGACATTTTGATAAACAAGAAAGCAGTATCTATTTAGATGAGAAATAATTTTTAAATACAAAGCAGTAGAAGCTTCATTCAGAGTATAAAGTTTGAATTAGTAAAAGAAAAAGAAGTAAGGACATAGCTTTTGCAAAAGGCAATGTGATAATCACTTATGAGGTAGTCAGGGACTGCTGCACCCCATGAAAAACAGGACACCTCAAGATTAATGGAGTAAAATCTCACAGTGGGGGAATGAAACAGCCAAGCCAGAACTCAGTCTTATGGGGATAGCAGACATGCCAGAAAATTAGCAATTAAATAGTGAACCAGTCTTCAAGGCTATAAAATTAAGAAAACACACCAGGAGATGGGAGGTTGAGAAGTCAGTTCATCCTTGTGAGACTATATGGTCAGCAGAAATACCAACAAGCCTGAGCCAGCTCTACAGAGTCAATGCAATACCTATTAAAAACCATGGGCATTCTTCACAGATCTAGAAAAATCAGTCCTTAAAATCACAGAGAACAACAAAAGTCCCAGAGTAGCTAAAACAGTTCTCAACACTAAAATGAACCTTCTTTTAAAACTTTCATTCGTGCATTCTGAGCAAAATGACTATGTATGAAATCACACAGAAAAAATATTAATAAATTCAGTAAGACAGAAATCCTTTAGATCAGATTTACTGGCCACAATATAGTAAAACAAAATTAACAGTAAACTAAAATGAAAATGGTAACAGAATTCCTATGATAAAAATTAAAATCAAAACAAAGTATAAGGCATTTAGAAATGAATTGCAGTGATGTACTACATACTAAAATGTGAGACAGATAAAGCAATGAAAAGGAAAATGTGCAACTTAATGTAAATGTAGTTGAATTTAACAATTTAAAATGAACAAATTAAAGGAAGCTAAAGAATAAAAAGAACAACAAGCCAAGCATAGTGGTGCATATTATAATTCCAGTACTTGGGAGGCTGAGACAGGAGGATCACAGATTGAGGCCAGCCTCAATAATTTAGTGAGGCCTTAAGCAACTTTGAAATCATCATCATCATCTTCACCATTGTAATTGAATGGGCTGTGTAGAATACCCTTGAGTTAATTACCTAGTACAACAGCAACAACAAAAGAATCCCAGAATAAGTAGAGGAAAGCCTTTATGAAGGAAAGAAATCAAAAGCACTATGACATAATAAAGCAGTAGCAACAAATACAGGAACTATAAAATTCTCATAGAATAATCAACCATTACAATGTAGAAAGAAAGAGAATCACAAGTAAATATTAGGAATGAGAAAGTAGACCTAACTATAGATATATAATAAAATTTAAAAATACTTATAAGTGCATATCAATGTTGGAGTAGTTTCATGTGAATATTACAGGAAAGATACAAAGAAATGCAAAGAGCCCTTAAATAAAATGAATATAGACTGAGAGATTTCCTGGAATCAAAGGAATAGAAAATTACAGAAAAGGAGAAGGGGTGCTCATCGGCGTTCAATATCAGATAAAATTCAAATAGGCAAGGGCTCAATTAAAACAACTGGATTGTGCAGTTGGAAGTAATTTGAATTGCAATGTATTTATTATACTCCGTTTGTGCAGAGAAGTAGTGTTGTCAATAACAGTGGTTTTCTGGGGATGTGTAAACTCGTCTAAGTAAGCTTCTGATGTATCTTAGAAGGAACTACTACAATGGAAGTTGTGTCAGTATTATTATTGACACTCTGATATTGCTGACTGAAATTTTTTAAATGCTTATACAAGCACATAGTTCAGTTTATAAATGTAATAGCTCATCTGAAAGTTTGTTTATGGATACTACTATTAATAATGTTTAATTTAGAAACATTTTATGTTTTAAATACTATCTTCACTCTGAACATGGTGTTTCATACCTTCGAATCTTCCCATACTCACTTATTATAAAGCCTCATGAAGGTTTTAGGATTGAGTTTCAGAGACTTATTGAAACAATGAACCTCCAAAGTGCTGGACACAGTGATGGGTCAATACACTTACAATTTATGTTGAACTGTACTGCTTAATTCATCTGTTTTCTTTTTTTTTAATGGGATAAATCTTTTGGGATTTTCCCTGTAGAAACTACAATGCTATAAAAATAAGTAGTAATAAAATAACTATCATGAGAATAGCTTGTTCAAATTTTCAGACTGCAACTGCCTGAAACAAATTAATGTATCTATCCAGCTCTCAATGCATGTTATTTTTCTCAGTGGATGAAGATAAGTATATTTTTATGATCTCCATAAAATTATAACTTTTAATTTCTTCATACACAACAACAGACTCTTCCTGTTTTTATCTGCATCTCTTTTATCCATGAAATATGCTTGCATAATCATTGTTAAGAAGTAGTCAAGTGAATATATCCATAGGGGCTGATCCACAATAGTCTCTCAAACTCCAATATAATGCTTTCCTAATTCTTGCTGCTGATAAATTATTTACAGAATCCACTAGTCAGTACAACAATGATTGAGTTATGGGAAGTTTCTGTTGTTGACAAAGTCAATGTCAAATTTACATGGCCTCTAATTCCAGTACATGAGAGGCTGAGATAGGATAATCACAGGTTTGGAGTCAGCCTCAGCAACTAATTGAAACCTTCAGTAACTTGATGAAACCCTATTTCAAAAAATTAAAATTAAAAAGAGCTGGACTGTGGCATGAAGGTAGAACTATAAGAACTTCCTGGGTTCAATCACTAGTACCAAAGTCGGGGAAAAAACTCTTGTGAAGAAATACCAGAACAAAAGTAAAGAAAATTATTTTCTCCCCAACTATATACATATAGAGGGAGCTAGGCTCATATTTTGATTGTTTTTTATTAAATCTAGTACAGTTGTTCTGTGATATTCTTATATTCCTAAACGTCCATTTCTTTCCTATGCTTTTACCTTCTTAGCTTGACACACTTAATTCCCAACCTCAGCTGAGTACTTTATATTCATCCTACCTGCTTCAGCTTCCTGTCTCCTTCAGGAACATTTTCTGATTCTGTAAGATAGAGCTGGACTTATTTTCTATGATCCAATCATATATTTCTCTTTTTCATCGTATACAATTATTTAAACTTTGTTTAAATAATCTAGTTAGTCAGAAATTGTGTGAATCTGAATTCGTCCAATTGCTTATTGCTTAGGTAAATAAAATATGCAGGCTAAATCCAGACATTTTTTGCCATCAGCTAAAATTGATGTTATATGATTAAATTTTAAAAAGTAAACTTGATAGTAGGGAACTTATATGAAATTTAGACTTCCATGTTGAATAAATAATGTTTTATTGAATATAGCCATGCCTATTTCTTTCCATGCTTTCTGTGGCTATTTTAAAGCTAAGATGGTGGAGTTGAGTAGCTCCAAGAGTTGATACAGCCTGCACAGCCAAAAATATTCACTACCTGACCCATTGCAGAAAGTCTTTGTAAACACCTTGTCTGCATTATCAGCTAACAATTATATCCACCAATGTAATATCTTCAGATTCTAAACTACTATTTTATTCAGTAGTCCCCAATGTATGCAGGAATGTCATAATTTTTCTTTTCTGTGCTCATATTGGAGGAGCTTAAACTAGTTGCTGCTGCATCCAGTGCTGGATGCTCCAGAAATATATGGTTCTTTAAATGAATATTATTGTGTAAAATACCATTGCCATCGACTGGTGGTCAAGTGTGTGTGTGGCAGGGGTAGCACCATATCTTTGAGACTTTACTATCTCTCAGGAAGTTCCTTACAAGTCTTTTGATCTCCATGGGCCCTGGCATTTATCATGCTATTAAAAGGTAGAAATATTTTGGTGCATCTTTCTGAAGGTCTGTCTTTCCCTAGGACTTTTGCTAGAAGATCTACTTCCAGAAGCACAGCTATGGTTCCAATGATTTTTCTATGCTGTGACATTTTCTCAAACTGTAAAGGACAATATGTTTAGAATATGTTTAAAATCATGTTTAGAATGTATGAGGTTCAGCATTAAAACATCAAAAAGCAAAACTAAGACATCTATATCCATCTATTTGTATACTTATTTTTAATTAAGGGCATCCTATACAAAAAGTATCCATGATTCAAGTATTTCAACTCTTGCTGGTCCAGTGCTGTGCAGCCATTTCTCTTAAGAATCCTATTAAGAATAATATGGTTGGGATTAGGTAAAAATGTTTAGAAGTATCTTTATTTTGTGTGTAGCAACCTACATTAAGTGTAAACAACATGTCTGCATGCCATTTCCTTCATTGTAAGTGATTTTTCTTCAAAGTAAATGTGTAATCCAAAGGTAACATTATCAATTTATGCTACCTCACCTCATTCCATCACACGTTTTCATAATTTTGAACCTGAAAGGTAAAATAAAAAACCCAGTCTTTCCCTGTAGGCTGCTTCATTACCTTATGCTCTCCTATGCCAGATGATGCTGTGTGATGTCACTGTATCCACCACCACTCATATCACCCAATGTCTCAGTACCATAGCTGTGTTAGTAAGCATTACAAATAACATATAACTCTAACAACACTGCTTGTGCATCAGATTTTTGCTTAAAATTCTGTGAGCTATCTTGCCATTTCAATTCAACAACAAAATAAAATAAGAAAAACCTTTAAGTATCAGAACTAGCATGCATGATGCCCTGGTTTCAGTCCCCAGTACCACATATATGTTAAAAAAAAAAAAGAGTTCAAATCTTAGCTCCAGTACCTACTGGCTATGTGATCTTATACAGACTACCTGGTCTCTGGTTCTTTTTATCCTGTATTTATAAATCAGGGGTAATCTCACATACCATATAGAGTTAATATTAGGAATATATACTGCATGCAAAAGCTATATAAAAATAAAAGAATCTTCTCTATATCAGTGTTTCTTTTTGTAAAAAAAAAATTGTTTTTTTTAAATTATCTACCTACTAAGGAGACTTTAAAAAATTTTTCCCAACCATATATTGTTCAATATGAAATAAAATTCCAAGGAAAAATATTTTATAAGGTAGGCCATTGTAATATCTAAGAATTTTCAGCCACTAAGAATAAATTTTCATCCTCTCTGCATACTGAGAGAGAAATACAGCAAGTGCTGTGTGCATGTATGTTCCTATCACTCTAATATCTCATTATGATGTTGAACTACAATGAACCATAAAAGTATATTAAAAATTGATATACCCTCTATTAAGAATATATTCTTTTAAATTATACCAATTAAGCAATATCCTCAAATTTCCAATTTGCCTGGCAGATGCAAAACATTTACAAACTTAGAAATTATTCAAGCCGAGCGTGGTGGCGCACGCTTGTAATCCCAGCATTTGGGAGGCTGAGACCGGAGGATCCGGGTTCGCGGCCAACCTCAGCTACCTAGTGAGGCACTCTGCAACTTAGTGAGACTCGGTTTCAAAATAAAGAACAAAAAAAAAAATAGGGCTAGGGGTATAGCCCGGAGGTAGAATGCCCAGTACCCCCCCCCCCCAAAAAAGAAATTATTCATTCCGGCTATAACACAGTGAAGCATACCGTTTTTAGTAATCCTCCCATTAATCTATCTAGATTTCACCTGGGGATTTACAAGAAAGTAATTCTAGTTCTTATTTTCTTTGAAAGCACCTGGAGAAAGCTAGTTTAGTTTGTACAAAATTGGCAGCACTCTTTTCCTGCCACCTTCATCAATGTAAAATATATAGGCTCATCTGTCCCTATCATTGCCTTTATAAAATCTTTCCTGATCTCCTACTGCCTTCTTTATCATTTTAATCAGATCTCACATACCTGAGTAATAACAGTGGGGAAGATGGGGTCCTGAGCAGCCTGCCCTCTGGTAAGGAGGAAGGACCAGCCATGGGGGCTGCACTCACTGAAGTGGCTCATGACATGCTGATTTTCTTCAAACTTTAAACCACCTCAGAGAGAAGCCTGTGCTTCTGAATCTTTATTACTGAAGGGCTTATGTTATGGTTTCAAATTCATTTAATGATGTCCTTACCAATTCATCATAGCTCCCCCGAAGTTATAATAAAACTTTCTCAGATGACTAGGACACATTTAAGGAAAATAGTTCACATTGGGGACCTCTATAGAAAGAATTACTTTCCAACAATTTTCTACAAAGAACAAAGTGGTAATTGACTTTTCAAAAGGACCAGAGCATAACATCAGACTCTGTTTTAGCCATTTTTATGCCTTTATAAGTGCATCATAATTATAATATCATATTGAGTCAACATGATAAAAACATACATGCACCCATCACTTGGTGTATTTAACTCAGATTCCCACCCGTTCTTCCCTCTCCTTCCTTGTGTACATTACAGAGACTGATAGTGATATTTTTGTATATGGACACAAAATTATTTGAAATTTTTTTACCATCACAAACAGCTCATGAAATAGAACTCATTTCGCCACCCCTGTTCATTTTGTGTGAATATTCCTCTTGCTAAATTTATACATGAAAGTATTATTAAAATTATTATCATCAAAATTTTAATGTTTTCTTCAAAAATATATAATTTCTGAATTTTTCTATTTTACTTAAAAACACCTTGCAAAATTTAAATGTGGATAACAAAATATTTTAAATGCTCTTCCTACTCTGATTTTTTCTAATATATCCATATTGAAAATATGTGAATCAAACTTAATGTGTTAAATAAATTGCTATTCTGATGTTTTTCATTCTTCTATTTTAGTTAAGCTTTATTTTAATAATAGGAATATTAGAATCCATTGGCTGAAACTTACCTGTCAGTGATTATAATTTATCTTGCTTGATTTTGGAGAAAAAACTAGTTGCAGCTCAGGTGAACATAAAGTATCTCTCTAAATACCCCAATTATATCATCATATATATCATTTCAAACTATTTTCCTTCATTTATTTTCAGACCTTCCAATGATCTGTAGACTTCTAAGATATTTTGATTTCTTTGTAGCTTTTCTTTCATGTAACTGAACTTAATTTTTTCTATAAATTCTTCCTTGAGTTTAGCAATTTTTATAAAATAGGAAGTAACTAAATTAATTATGGTGACAAAATAACAAAATAATCAAAGCATGTTTAACAAGTCAAATTATAACAAATTATACATGTAGAAAATCATGCGTATATTTGGCTTTATTGTCTGTGAAAGATTCTCAAATTTGTTTTTTAGTATAAAGTCAGGTATAAAGTGGCACAAAACAGTTTCTTGGGTATCTTTTCACAGAAAATAAATAGAAGAAAATAAGGAAAGAAATAGGATGCACAAAAGTTTGTGGAATCTTATGATACTAGAATGGGAAATGGGGTTATGGGTTTTTACTTCATACATTTCACTCTTCTAAAATGCTTGATTTTGTGCTAAACTACATTTGTACTCCAAAAACAATGGTGACACAAATGGTTTTTACAAATTATAATTTTAATTTTTTTCCTTAGATTATATAATATTTTCTGACTATAATTATTTGAAAATAGGATGCCAATAGCATAATGAAGTATAGCTGAGATAATGGGGCTGAATATTTTCAGAATTTATTAAATCTAAAACATATAAAATATTTCTTTAAAAGCTAACTTCATTGTTTTCATTTTCTCCTATGATAATTTGTAACATTAGATAAAATGTCTTTTTCTTCAAAATAAAGTAAATAATTACTATGGCAAGCAACCCAATACCTCCTTTCATACTGTATTCATATTCCCTGTTCAGAGGGTTGGGTTTTATAGTAATTTATTTTCAATAACTTCATTCACACATTGTCTGCTTCTCAGCAGAGGTTGTGGAGTAAGCCTGATTCCTGATTTATTACATCACTCTCCTGTTGCCCTTTAGAGAGCCATTACAAGCAGTTGATGGCTGTCTCAACTCCTGGGCTTTCAGGGAACCCAAGATGTAAGTTCATGCTGGAGCAAATGGCGCTGCACGTGATTAGTAAAGAGAGTCCTTGATGTATGAACAGCACAGACACAAGTTAGTCTTTGCCTTCTAGAACCTGCTGGATAAGGCCTTTTATTGATTGTTTTTATTTTAATTTTTATGATTTAGCACAGTTGTCAGTCATAAAGGCAAATAATTTTGTTTGCATTTAAAATTGGCAATCTCATATATTAATGATGTATAACAGGATATTATTATACACATAGAACAAAGCTAGTTAACATGTGTATCACTTCACAAGCTTATCATTTATTTTTGGTGAGAATATTTAAGATCTATCCTTTAAGCAATTTTGAAATATTAAATACATTATTATTAACTATATTTGCCTTGTTGTGCAATGAATTGCCAAAATTTATGCTTCCTTTCTAACTGAAGTTTTGTATTCTTTCATGAACATTTTCCATTTTCCTTTGCAATACAAGGTAAGTTTAAAATATTCACGTGAATGTTTTCAATAATTTGTATCATAAGTAAGATAAATTGAAATACTAGGTATATATGATATTCATTTGTGTTTAAGCTTTCTGTTTACTTTTAGAGCCCTGATGAAATTAAAATGATTCTAGTAAATAATTATATCAATAGCTTTTTTGTTCTTAAACATTTAATGTATAACACAAACATATATTTTCTCTGATAATTCTCATAAAATTGGAAGAATATTAGAATTATTATCTCATACTTTTAAAAGGTGAAAATGGAGTCTGTTTCCAAGAACAAAGGAAGTTATAAAAAAATTCTAAGTGATAATCAGGATTTGAGGTTGATCTTCAAACAGCTTGGTTTTCTACACTTGGTTGAGAAAGTAAGCCTCTCTCCATTCATGAGTTTTTCACCTAAATCTCTTTTCACCCTTAAGCTTTCAATTTTTTCTGGGAAAAATTGTCCATGCTTTTGAGTTTGATGGTCTCAACTCACTTTTGCTGATACCTCTAACTGAATTCAAGTAGATCCAGGAATCCCCCAAATCCACTGATGACATAAAAATATTACCCAAAAAAATGTTCAATGATGTTTTTTGCATTTAAAGGAGTCTGATAGTAAAATATTACCAGAAAGCATATTTCTCCTCCTCCCTCCATGCTTCTCCAAGAAAGTAAAGGATTAAAGAGCATGGTTGCCTTCTAAAGGGTTCTCTGTTCCTCTCTGTACCAACAGTCTCTTTCAGCATGTGTTCTTACTGGTTCTCTCAGCGTCAGCCTCTGACTTCTCAGACTCCCACTGAAAATCCATACTGGGTAATGTGGACCATGCCTCTCTTCCCTACCAACACACTCTGCCTTCACCTGCTCATCATCTCCCACTGACAAGCCCCGAGGAAAGGCACTCCTGATGCACTGAGACACAAGACTGTTCCACACAACTGGTTCTGTTTCTAGGTCCCCTTGATGAGTCCAAAGCCTCTGGAAAGAGTTCTCAGCTTCAGCTTCCCTTTCAATATATTGAAATGATATATTTCATTTCATATATCACAATGAACTCAAGAAAATGGGAGAGAATAGCTAGATTCTCTCTCTCCTCTCTCTCTCTCTCTCTCTCTCTCTCTCTCTCTCTCTCTCTCTCTCTCCCCCTCCCTCCCCCCCCCTCTCTCTTTCTTTCTATCCTGCTCTCTCTCTCTCCTTCTGCCATGACCTACCTCGATGCCATTTCTGCTGTATAGAAGCTTTACACTAGAAGCTATGGATATAGAGAGTCTAGGAGGAGGACCGATCTCCTGATTCTGATTTACCTGGCACTGAGGGAGTCTGGGACGCAGGACTTTCAGTGCTACAACTAAGAATGTCTTAGGCAAACCTGGATGATTGGTCATTCTACATACAAGATAATATAGTATCTGAAAATTCTCCCCAGCTTGGAGTGCTAAGAATAAAAGTAAGTGTATGGAATGGAATAGTTGAAGAAGAAAGTGGAAGAACTTAGATGTTAAGGGGGAAGATCAAAACTATAGGTAAGAGCACAGAAACAACTTTATCCTGTGTCAAACCATCCCTGCTCAAAAGGTTTGGACTCAGCATACTGAAAAATGTAAAATATTTTTCTATACTGTACCCTTCATATCTTTGATGGTAATACACAGATGCAGGGTTAGTATAGCAAAGCCAATTGCAGCAAAATATTTAGTGCACTTGTATACTGAGAATTTATTTTGACATCAATACTACTATGTAAAAGTGTCAAATGTTGGAGTGACATATTTTCATTTTCTTTGACTTTTTGTATGATTATATGGGGCCTTTATCTGTGGTGATAAAATGCAATACTTTAATACTTATAGGACTCTATTCAGTATATTAAGTGTTCTGGCATGTTTTCAAAATTTGTTTTTAAAACTTTGGTCTTTACTAATTGCTAATATTCTCTCTTGATGATTCTTAGTCAAAGCAACTTTGATTTTACATATAACTTTCTTTACTTGTTAAAGAAAGTTCCTTTTTTACTGGTATATTGTAATCATATAACTCGACAAAATTCAATGTGATAGAGGCATACATGCACACAGCACTCATTGAGCCCCTCCCTAGCCCCCCCCAACCCCATTCCCTTCTCCTCCCCTCCTTCCTGTGCTCACCATAGTCATTGACAGTGGCCAATGAGATAAATGTAAGGATATCTAAGTTTGCCAATGAAAGTTTTCCTCATTGATAGAAGCAATATAAATGAACTGCTGGAGCAAAGGATGAAGTACAGGAATGAAACTCATTAGATAATTTGTGTGTTCTATGTGAGATATGTTTATTATTGACCTATTAAACAATTACTCATTTATAGAGGTAGCTGTTAAGTAAAGGAAAAAGCATTCGGGTTATGAGCACATGAAATCTACTTAGTTACTGATTCTGTAAAGCAATCTTATATTTATTCTCTCTCATTCAGAGAATTGAGATAAATATTTTGTTAAAAGGATGTATCTCTAAATAACGCAAATGATATTATAATATACTTATATTGACAAAATGTGTTTTCTGTTATTCATTCATCCAATAGAAATATATTTGAGTTGTAATGTGCTATTACTTAAAATATGCTGGAAACACAAAAAGTAATAAGTCACTGGTCTTCCTTCACAACAGTTTTTAGTCCTCTGTGAAAGAAAGATATAGTAAAAGTTCATTCCAAGACATTGAAGTATGTGCTATAATAGCAGTATGAATAAATTTGGAGAAGAGATAATTAGCTCATCTTTCTGAGGCAGAGAATAATTGAAAGGAGTGAGTTTCAAAGTTGAACAGGACTTTTTTTTTTTTTTTTTTTTTTTTTTGCGGTACTGGGGATTGAACTCAGAGGCATTCTACCTCCGAGCTATACCCCCAGCCCTATTTTTTATTCTTTATTTTGAAGCCGAGTCTCACTAAGTTGCGGAGTGCCTCACTAGGTAGCTGAGGCTGGCCGCGAACCCAGATCCTCCTCCGGTCTCAGCCTCCCGAATGCTGGGATTACAAGCATGCGCCACCACGCCCGGCTGAACAGGACTTTTTGATGGGGAGATGATGGGAAGGCACATTCCTTCCAGAGAGAGGGAGAGGGAGAGGGAGAGGGAGAGGGAGAGAGAGAGAGAGAGAGAGAGAGAGAGAGAGAGAGAGAAAGAGAGAGAGAGAGAGAATGAATGAATCAGGCTTTACAATGGCATGTCTTTCTTGGAATACAGAATATTTCAACTGTGAATTAGAGATATGAGTAGGAAGGGAAAAGAAGGGAGAGATAGAACAGAAGCAGGTAATATATGCCTTTCAATGTCATTCTCAGAATCTTATTGTTTATAAACAAGTAATACTTTTGTTTCCACATACATGTGTAAAGATCTACCTACCAAATTTTAAGGGATATAAGTAAGCCTAAGGCCAAAGGTATCTACTCTATTAAAAATTCCCAACTGGGTATGGTGTCACAGGCCTATAATCCCAATACTTGGGAAGCTGAGATAGACAGATTGCAGGTTGGAGAACAGCCTGAGCAGCTTAGCAAGTCCCTCAGCAGCTTAGTGAGACCTTGTTTCAAAATTAAAATAAATAAATAAATAAAAATGGTTGCTGGGGTGTAGCTCAGATATAGACACCTTTGGGTTCAAACCTTAGTAACACATGCATACATATGTATGCACACCCACAATATTACCTTATCCCTTGACAACTTATCAAAGAATCTTATGTTTGTATAAAAATCCATATAGATCTATTATTCTTAACTCGGGAAATTTGCTAATTTTGATTTTTTTAACTTATCTGTTTCTAGTGTGAATTTTTAGAATTTCATAAGTTCCTTCCGTTGTGAACTTCACTCATGAAGATTTGCTCTATGCTGAGTAAAATAGTGCTTCAGTTTATACTATAGGATGTTCCAATTTTTAATAAGACTTCATTTTTTACTAAAATTATGAAACAGTTTGAGAAAGACAATTGCCCTTACAAATGTGATTTTTTAAATTCATATATTTTAGCAGATGGAGTTGATGTTGATTGATTAAAAGTCTCTCACATGAATGACAATGAAGTCATAATGATTTCATAGAAAATTATTATTAGTGAAAGGCAGAAGGGACTGGGAAGGAGAGATCTCTCTTACCTGTCTTTCCACCTGTGTCTTGGTTTTATTGAGAGTTTTATCAAAAAATTGTAATTATAGAAGACAACAAAGCAATCTTGAAATCAGTCAGGGAAAATATCAAAGTAGTTGTGGATGAATCACGGAATGAATAAAATTTCCCGGAAATAAGGAAGTTGTCAGTTTTTATTAGTCTCATTTGATCCTTGGAGATTTGTTTGCATGCAGGAATCTCCACTTGGTTGGACAGTTTGTGCCATTCCCAAGTCAGACTGAAATGAGCTCAAAGCTGGTGACTAACAAAGCTTCCAACATTCCCTCCTTTTTTGTTTTTGAGACAAGGCCAGTAGTATTTGTCAGCCTGGAAGAACTGTCACTGGTTTTCTAGGTTGCCACAAGATATAATCTTACATGCTCTAAATCTGAAAATAATAGGTTAGACTATTTTGGGTACATTAATGGTGAAGATTACAGAGACATGCTGTAACAACCCTATTAGTCAAGAATTTCCAATTATGTATTTTCATTTTAACAATGCAAAGTCAAACAGGATAGACACTTAGGTGTTAAAATTAAGACCATCATCACTAATAAAGTAAGTCTGAAAGTACTTATAACATAAAATTTAGAGTCTAATTTTGTGGCGTGAGTTGTGGTACCCTTCATTCCTCCAAGTATCTTCAGAGTATGACTGGATCAGGACAAGTTATTCTCCTCAGGATAAGCTTGGTTGACTTTTTTTCAGATTTCTTTTGACCAGTCTAGTGGGTTGTCTCTGGGGCTGTTGGCTCTGGACCTGCTCACATCAGGCAGCTCTGATGGAGTGGATAACTAAACTGACAGGTGTCTTATCTAATTCCCATTTATACATTTTAACATTTGGAAGGTACAAATGTAGCATTACAGTTACATAAGGGTTAACTCTTACTTTAGAAGTGAAATTTAGAATGTAGGGCTTAATAAGATAACCATAGAAAACAGAGACAGTAGAAAACAAAGGAAATTATCTTAATATAACCTCACTGTAAACTTTTTGAATAATTTGTAAATATAGCTATCTTTATTACATAAACTTCATCTTCTACAAACATTCTACAATGTACTCAAACTTACTCATGTACCTTTTTTACATCTCTCTTTCATCCCTACATTCTGATTCCTTTCTGCCATAATTTCCTTTTTGACTTTACATTTTGAAATAATTCTGTGCCTCTTTTATTAACAAAATAAGAAAATCACATATACAAGTTTTACAGTGGCCTGGACTTTAAAAATACAATTTTTCTTTTTAAATATTTGCATTTTAGCTAGAACTTACTGAAATAAAATTTTAAGCAAACTTGAACAGCAAAGTTATCTTAGTAGACAGAAGGAGAAGGGAAGAGAGACTAATATTACCTAAATTTTGTGGTCTATGTGGAACTCAGCTCACAGGTAATGCCCAGGAGAACTGTCACATCCTGGTTGATATTTGAGACAAAGATTGATCCATGGTATGCTTTTAAGTTTGGCCTCCCTGAATGGATTTGCATCAGCATCTTTTTACAGTCCTGGATTGGTGGCTCATTGCTGAGTGGCAGCAGGGTGACTGGATTGAAGATATGTACCGTCTTTATCTGTATATGAGAGTTCTCATATAGTAATCCTGGAGTTAGTTGTTGGACAGGAAATATCATTAGCCAGGCTTTCTCAGAATCTAGTGTCTGTGAAGGTTGGAGTTTATTATTCTCCATCGCTAGACAGAAAGTTTAGCATATCTAATGAAACATTATACAAAGGATTTAGTAAATTAACATGTTACAATATTTAACAATATTATAATGACATTTGTAAACATTGAGACCATTTTAAGTCCTGTAACCCTAACTGTCCAATTTTTTAAAATATTTTTTGGTTGATGTGTATCTGAATTGCCAAGTGTTTGTATAGTTCTTTTGAAAGTGCTATGAATATTTGGCATTTTGAACTGAAAGGCAAAGAGCTGTGGAGGCAGCACAGGCAGCAGCAGCAGGTGGAGGCAGGGATTCTATTCCAGTCAGAGTCACATCCCAGTAATCAGTTTCTTTGTTCTTTTCCTTAAGTGTGACAACTGTTCCTGCTGGGGCTGTCTCCTGTCAGAGATTTTTAAGGCTGATGACATTATCCCAAATGGTATTACTATACGGTATGTGCCATTTTAAATTTAGTAATCTAGACCTATGCCTCAATTAGAACCATCTAGAAGTTCTCCTATGGGGCCCCAAACAATAACCTCTTTCATTACTATATTTATCTTTTGAAGATGGGCTGTTATGCATTTTGACCATATTAAAAATGTTGTCTGATGGATTCTACTGTCTCCTCTGAGCACATAAAAGCCAGGTAGTTAATTGTGGCATTAACCTGTTGCTAGGCATCAGAACTGAAACCAGTAAGAAAAATTAATTGTGTCTTTTAATTTTCCTTTCTCAGTATGTAGGTTAGCCAAGTCTTTCTTTTTTAAGTCTAAAACTTTCTGTAATATTTCATGAAACATGCAAAGGAACCTATCTAGATTTTCCTACAAATTTATATTCCTATTGAGAAATATCTTTTGTGCTAAGAAATGGTTTTGGCAAATATGCAGTATCATTTAAGTCAATGGTAAACCTAACAATAGCCAACATCATTAGAAATATGTTTTCTGGAATTCTTGCTTATGATTAACCCAATCTATCCAATTCTGATTCTCTCTTTGTTCTCAGTGACTGACACTACCTGATGGGCAAACTTCAGCCTTTTGATTTCTTTTGTCATCTCCTGAGTTTCCAGTTTGATATGATTTGATATTTTTACCTGGAATTTTTTTTTCAAACTTTTTGCTTTTTATTAAGCACATTCCACAGTACAAAGCTGTCATGAATAATATCTGTACAATTTGTTTCAATAGCTGTCCAGACACAAATTTATTTCAAACAGATAATTGGCAAACATAATTAATTACAAGTTAGAATTAGACTATCCCAGTGCTTTAAAACATTAATATAGCAGTAATTTACAGTTGCTTAATTATGGTTAGCAAAATAAAGTCCAGAGTACAGCTGGGAGTTACTACTGTAATCCCAGTAAGTCAGAATTCCTTGGGTGCCAGAGTCCCCTGCTAGAATTTAGTAGGCACAATTCAAAGGTTGTGTGCATATTCAAAGGCCATGATTTCCCAAGGAACGAGAGGAACTTCTATATTAAACATGCAAAATCAACAACAACAAAAAAATCCATTCATATAGAGGAATTGCCTCCTCCCTCCCCTCCCCCTCCCTTCCCCCTGGGCTTTCCTAGCCAGTTTGATAGTGAAGCTGCATGAACAAATGGTCAAAGTTAAATCACTTTCATTATCACTGCCAAGCTTACAGCATCCACCTTATGAAGGGAGGTTTACAGTTTTACACTTTGAGACTTAACCTCTCAAAAACAGAAATTAATTTAGTAAAATGTGGGAAGAAAGTGTAGATTAAAAAAATAAAAAAGGAAAAAAAATTAGAAAGCCAAGCCAACCCAATCACATATAAACACATTGATCCCCACACCGTTCTCAATGCAAAGGACAGAGCCCAGTGGCCTTCCTTCCCTCTGCCAGAGTGTCCTTCCGTGGGAAGAGGTTCCATTTACAGGAGGTGGTTTATTGGTCCTTTAAAATGCTATGGACATTCCTTGATCTTTGGAGACAATGGCGAGGGCAAATTAAAACCTAATATTGGACAAGGAAAAAGAGTGCGACTGGATGCCAGCATCCTCTCCATGCATGGTCAGAGCGACTGCCTATCCTCACAATCAGGAGCTTAGAGACTGGCTGGGGCCAGAGCCGCGGTGACATAAGAGCTGACCAGAACGGGATCCATGTACCTGCAGCTCTACGCGACTGGGGAGTGGCCTGCCCTCCACGGGGGCCTCTGGACCAGCCTGGCCTGCTCTGGAGGCTCCGCCACAGCGGTGGGCCGCAACACCCTGACAGGGCCAGGATGCGTGGACTTAAGAGCCAGGAAACCCAGTCAATGGGCCTCCTGCTCTTTCCTCTCAGGGCTACTATGCACAGAAGGATGTTTTTTGACAATGAAGTCAAATGAATACTGTGGGAAGTGACCACTAGTACTCGGGAGTACTGATAAGAAAAATAACAGCAATAAAAAAAACTTTAAGGTACCTCTCTATTGCATATACTGCACAACAAATAAAACATTTTTGTGTTAAACTTTAGAAGTTACATTTTAAAACAAGATTCCCATTAAAAACACCACACACACACACACACACACACACACACACACACTCACACACACAAACACAAAAAATAAAAATAAAAAAAAATAAAAACGCCTATGAATACTGCAGGAAGGGTTCTAGTAATCCCCATCAACCTGGTACAGGTTCTCGAGCCCAGCCTGTGGCCACGTGCGAACACTCTCCGTTAGTGTCTCAGGCCCGGGGGCCAGACTCCAGCCACCTTGAGGTTAAACAGTTATGTACATTATATCTACATGCGGATACAGTATTTTAAATTAGGAGGCAAGCACATGAATAAAGACGTTACTCTACCAAATATCAAGAGATGGTTGGAGGACAGAACAGTTAATAAAAGAAAAGAGCTATATTATCTGTGGAGAGATAATATAACTGGCTTATAGTTCTTTAAATTAAAAGAAAACTGGTACAGAAAGGAAGTGTAATGCAAAAAGTATTACTAAAACCATCCAGAGACATCTTCCCATTGTCCAACATGTCCCTAGTACAAGTCAGAATTCGTGATGGCTCGGCCAGCCATAAGGAGAATGCTCACTTCTGAAAAGGAAAGCCCTGGACTTTCTGGGTAGGTGTTTGGCACCCAAAATTTCACTGAAGAATGTTGTTTCTTAATATCAGACCAAAGTGCAAAGCAATATAAATTAGAAGCCAAGTCTTCTCTTGACCGTTGATTTACTTCTGTAAAACAGACTGTATGTTCCTCTTATATGAACAATTTACATTTGAAGCATTAGGTTTTTTCACTGATAGGGGTAGGAAATGGGCTTCTGTTCTACTTGAAGTCGGTGAAGCTGAGGTGTCCTTCTCAAAGTAGAGCTGGAATGGGAAGTGAGAAATGTCGGTACTTGCAGAGTGAGGCTGCTTTGCATCTACCCAGCGTCTAGAACCAGTCCCAGCTTCATAACTCAGCTGTGAACGAACTCTGTCAGGCATCTGGTAGCCATGTTGCCAGTAGTTCAAGACTAGGAAACCCTGAAATGGGTAAAAGTGCAGACTGTTATCTGGAGATGTAAGTGTATGTTCTGGAGGGAGAACACGTCTCATTCTGGGCACTGGGAGACACATTTAAGAAATCCCAAATCAAAATAGTGTCATCATGAGAACTGCTGATGATTTGAAACTCATCAAACTGTAGCCGAACCACATGTCCAGAATGTCCCACCAATGTGCGCAGACACAGTGTGCTTGCTGGGGCTCGGGGGCCGAGAGCAGCTTGCAAGTCCCAAACTTTAATTTTCCCATCATAGGCGCCACTGACAATCCTCTTGTTATCGAACCGGATGCATCGGAGCAATTCTTCATGTCCCTCTAGGACTCTTAAACAAGCACCGCATTCAATATCCCACAGCCTGATGGTGTTATCTGACGATCCACTCACGACCAGCTGGTCCCTGTACTGGAGACAGGCAATGCCTCACTTGTGCCCATTCAGAGTGCGGACAAATTCACAGGTGCTCCTGCTCCAGACTTTGATGATCCTGTCGCCAGAGGCGGACACGATGTACTTATCATCAAAATCTACTACATTGACAGCAGCAGGGTGGCCAACTGGGACACGGCGTAAAGTGATATCAGTGGCAGAAGCCATGTCCCACACAGCAATGGAGCGGTCCTTGGAACAAGTCACCATCAGTCCATTGCTGAAGCGTAAGTGCAGCACAGCTTCATTCAATGTGTTAAGAACTTCACCTGTGTTCACAACCCAGACTCTCACTGTCGAATCTGAAGAGCCAGTTACAATGACACGTTCATCATACTGGAGACAGAGGACAGAGCCTGTGTGTCCTGTTAACACTTTCAAACATTCCAGGCTGGTTTTATCCCAAATCTTAATAGAATTATCTCGTAGGCCACTGATAATTTTTTCATCATCATACTGTAAACAGTAGACACCTTTACTATTTTCAGAGTGGCACTGAATCCTCTGCAAGTTGTGTCGTCCACACCGCCAGTTGGATTCTATAGTCTCTATATCCTGAATAATCTTTGGGTATAATGATCTGTAAAGTGAGTTGGGAGGGCCGTCTGTGGGTCTGTTTTTAAACAGGTACTGATCCCACCCTCTCCTTTCTGAAAGTCCGTTCCACAGAGGATCAGTGCGTACCATTCGTTCAATCAGCTTTTTCCAAAGCATTCCTTCTGAGATCACTCGCTGCCATTCTGCACAGACCAGCTCTGCTGCACACAGAGACCTGGCATCCAGGTAGGAAAGAATGTTTTCTGCTATGTGATCTAAACCTTGCTCTGGTAAAGTGGTAATAAAGTCCGGTTGCAACATGGGCTTCAGGTAAGAGTTAATATGTCCATGCTGATAATGACACATTCGTGAAATAAGATGCTCCACAAATTCCACTTGATCTGATTCAAACCACTGGTCAAAATATTTAATACATAAGTCCTTTTCTTTTTGATAGTTCCCTTGTGATGGCCTCTTTCTGGAGACAATCACAGACGATCTTCCATTACTTATCTGGAAAATATTTTGTACTTCAGATCCACCAATCCAGAATGAATGGGGTATTCCCTTTCAGACTAGTCTGAGAAAAGACAGCAGTCAAGCATCTTCCAAGATTCTTTCCGTTTACTGTATCCAGCTTTCTTCAACAAAATTCCAAACATGCATTTCGGTAACATGTCCTCGATCACCAAATCGGGCTCCATGGCGGCCCGCTCTCCCCGCGAAGCATTGAACCGCCCGGGCGGAGGAGGTGACGGGAGGCGGCAGAGGAGGAGGCGACTCTGCACCCACTCTCACTGGCCTTACCTGGAATTTAGACACAAACATCATTATCTTTTACAAGCATGTCCTCTAACAAGAGTCATTAAGGAAAAGGGACTTTTCCATTTTCCATCCAATGGATTCTTTTTAGAAGACCTAAGAAATAAGTTAGTGAATGAGTTTCCAATGCATGTCTCTGAGGTGTTATAAGAGAATTATTATCAATTTGAAAGAAAAAAATGTAAGAGTAATAAGAGAATATTTATGGTGAATAAGAATCTATATCACCCCTTCTTTGTTTTAAAAGAGATTTTTGAATTGGGGTTAAAAATATAGTTAGTTTTTAGATGATCAAGCATTATTAAATTATTATGTTAGAAGTTGTATACCTGTATTGTTAATAGATATTAGGGAGAAAAACAAATCTAGTTTGCATAATAGTTTTGATAATATCTGATAATAAAAACAAATTTTTATTTAAATGTGAAACTTTTATGTAAAATTAATATTAATACCCAATCTTAATTAGATTGACATAATTTGGAATGCCTAACATTTAAGAAATTTTAGTTATCCTTGTTTAAAAATGGTAACAATATAATTAGTAATATATAAATATAAATCTTAAAAATATATATAACTATATTTTTTGTTTAGAAGACATCAGCTTGGCAAACTTTTTCCCAAGCTTAGTATGTTAGAAGATACTTAAAAAATAAACTTTATTTTATCACAGTTGTATTATATTAATAGCTCTTATTTTTGGAGTGATTCATATTTTACTGCTTAGTAAGATTAAGTAGACATAACTTTATGTAGGTTAACACCACTAATTTGTTTAAATAGCTCTAGACCTTTTATAAGTTTATTTTTTTTATTAATTAATTAATTAATTAATTAATTTATTTATTTATTTAATTTTTTTTTGCGGTACTGGGGATTGAACTCAGGGGCATTCTACCTCCGAGCTATACCCCCAGCCCTAATTTTTATTCTTTATTTTGAAACCGAGTCTCACTAAGTTGCGGAGTGCCTCACTAGGGAGCTGAGGCTGGCCGCGAACCCGGATCCTCCGGTCTCAGCCTCCCGAATGCTGGGATTACAAGCATGCGCCACCACGCCCGGCTCAATTAATTTATTTTTTCAGCACGGATTTTTTTATACATTTCTTGAGTACAACAGGGTTACAAAGACATTTATGACATATCCATCATTGTCAGATCACAAATAGCAGCACTTCTTCGTTTTACACGTATAGCCCACATTCTTAACATAGCCTGGTAAAGCAATCTTTCTAGAGTCATAAAACCATACTCCTAAGAAGTAGGAGGGTCTTTCATCTACGCATCCTAGGGGCAATTTCCGGACTTCGAGACGCCAATGTAGCCATAGCAGAAGAGTCAGTATAATTGCTCATATATGCAGATAGCAACTGCCAGGGGGGAAAGGGCCCAGTTGGGCTCCCAAAACTCCCCCATTTTTATTTTAAAATGCACGAAGGACTGTGCCTGTCTTAGGTCGTTTCCTACCCGGTGCTTAATCTTACCCGTCATGGGTTCTCGATGAGTCCTTTGATGAGCCCTGTCTTAGGTTGATTTGCCCTGAGAAAATCAAACCCATCATTGACTACCAGGCCCTGTGCGAGGCAGTGCTTGCATTTTTATTCCATGTAAATCTGCTCATATACTAACATAGGCATTGATCACAATGCATAAAATGAGTGGTAGAATGCATAAGCCTAGAATGACTATTGCTGTTGCTATGATAACTCCTCCTAGCAAGGAGGTAATTGAGGGCCAGGTAGTGACCAAGGCTTGAAGCCGATCTACAAATGTCTTAGCTGTTTCTGCCAGTTTAATAGAAATGGGCTCCGCATTTTGTAGGTCCAAAATCTCCGGGTGTGACTTAACGGAAGGTGAAGGGAGTAGGGAGGACACCCTAATGAACATGATGTACTTTCCATGAACACATCTAAGTCAATCACTAAATTGACCTTGAGAAGGAGGGAGGAGGGAATGGGGCGGGAATTGGGGAAGGGTTAAATGAGAAATGTGGGCATGGATGTCTTTACCTATACTAGCTTATACCTAACAAAGATGTGTGATTACAATGCACCAAGTAAGGGAAACATGAAAAAAAAAAAAAAAAAAGATTTGTTAAAGTTACCCGTGGAGACTTTTATAAGTTTAGAGAACAGTGCTGATGATTAGGAATAGGATTATTGATGACATTTAGTCAAAGTAAAACAGATATAAACCAGGTCTTAAATGATGAATTTTGAATGGTATTAAACATTAGATATAATGTATACTGCATAGAGATCACTTATTGGTTACCTTGCATGTAAACCCATATATTTAATGTTATGAGTTTTTATGAAAACTCTAGACAAACCTCAGATGCATAGCACATTTAACTCTCAGATGTATATATCTATAGTCATAAACAAACAGGCATTAAATATATATTAACAAAATAATCATTGTTAATTTATTTTTGTTAGGCATGAAGTCAGCTGGAGTAAACTGGAATTTGATCTGTAGATTTTTGCTTACTTATGCAATCTCCCCTTCTCCTATGCAAAAGGGGGACAGAAACAACACAGGATCACTAAGTTGAAACATGAAAACCCAAACAGTTAATAAATCTCTTGTATTTTTTATTTGTGCCTTCAGTTTGAATGTTAACCAAGCAGATGGGTTCTAACTCTGTAACAGAATCTTCCAACCTGTAACATATTAACAGGTTGTAAAAACAGACCTTTAAACTCTGATTTTGCTAAAATGAAGTGACCAGAGATTTGACCAAGAGAATATTTTGATGAAGATGTAAGATTTTTTGTTTAATCTGGGCCTTAGTGAATTGTTACTTAGAGCCAGAAGAAAACCTATTGTTTACAGGAAACTTCCTTAATAAAATGTGAAAGAAATATTTGCTTTTAGAGGAGTATTTTGTAAAATTTTACCAAGAACAGATCAATACCTTAAGAAAACCTAATTGCTTTAAAACAGAGTCAAAGCATTAAATGTGACTTTTAGAAAACTTTTTAAAGGATTCCTTTTCATTTTAACCAATCTTACTATAAATACAAAATTTTTAAGTCTTATCATTTATTTCTTACTTCGTTAAGCCCTCTATAACTTGCTTAACCTTCTGAATTTCATTCTTAACTTTCTCTTTCCTTATGGAATAACTCAATCACTTAGAACAAAATCTTGCCATGTAAAATTTTTTCCCATCTAAAGGCATTTTCTTTTTTTAACCCTTTTATTCAAATATCATTTTATATCAATAAATATCTCTTTTATTTTTGGGTTTTCTTATATTAAAGACAATCCTTATAAAATAGTTTATACAAATTATCTTTCTAAGTAAGGTAAAATATTTTGTTCTAAATAGATTTTAACAAAATACAGCTTAAAATATTTTTAGCCTTTTACATATATAATTATATATGAATTAGAACTTAAATTTTAACAATTTATGTTTAATAATTTTTTTACTTAACATTTAAAGGAATGCAATCTTATAAACATTTGATAGACTTAGATATATTGTCTTTTTCTGATGTTAAAAAGGCCAAGAGTATATTTAGCAATTTTAGTATTCTATCTTACTTATACACAATTAAAAAATTAAAACGACATCTATAAAAACTTACATCATGTATATTTGCTTAATTCACTCATTTTAATAGTTGTTTTAGATTATCCATGAAAACCAAAATATCAAACAAGCATAGTTAGCATTTTAAGCCATTTTTTCCTGAGAAGGAAAAAAATGAAACAAAACATGGTTATTTTACATAAATATCTAAAACAAGTAGATAAGATCTTAACTGGCAAGCATCCTGAAAAATTATTGTATTAATAATTTTAATAACATCTTTTACTCTTACTTTTATCAAATTCAAATAAACTTATTTTTTTAAAGAATTTAAGCCACATGGACTAAAACATATTTGGATCCATTTTGTTGTCGTTGTTATTATTATTCTCTTTAGTTTATGAGTTCTTATTTACTTGAAAGTCAATTTTGGTACCATGCATATAACAGACAGACAATACACTTACACATACAGACATAAATAAGCATAGGCAGAAGCAAATATCTTGTAACTTTAATTTGTTAGGTATTATAGATAGGTTACAGGTGTCTGTAATAGATATGTTTTAATATTTAAGACTTTAGATTTAAACATAGTGCCAAATTTAAAGTCTTAAATATTAAAACACATCTATTATAGACACTCATTTTGTGCCAGTGAGCAACAGACCATATAACAGACAGACCCAAATACAGAAGCCTATATAGCAGAGGATGCCTGGGATAGGGTCCATCAGTCAAGGCTGACACTAAAGCAAATTATTTAGGTGGCCACTTGTCAAACCTTGAAGAAGACTCCATTCCAGACATCACTACTGCATATCCCCATTCTCAAGGTAATAAACAGAGAATTAACCTTTGAATAGCTGTTAAACAGGAGAAAAAACCCACAAAAGTAGAGACATTTAGACAAAACAAAAATAAATCAGAATGAAAAAAATACATGTGTGTAATCTCAAGGTGACTTTACAAAAATCCATGAGCTCAAAAATTAAAAGCCATGGTTTCTATAGTGAAAAGTTATATTTTGTTGTAAATGTGTCTTCTTTCTTCTTGTTTCCCAGAGGTTGGGCGGGGTGGGGGAGGGGGTTAAGATATAGAGCTTTGTAATCCTATAATTAACTTTTAGAGTGTAAGAGAACAAATATTAAAAAATGGTATTATAAATTATTGTTGATGATATATTCATTGATGATATATTCATCATCATTATGGATTTGTAAAAGCCAAATAGTATTTTAAGCAGGGGTCAGTAAAGGGTTAGTGAGGGCTTTTTATGAATTTAAAATAAAAGGACATGTTTTCTTAAAAATTATTGTGGATTATTTGGATTAGGACCTTGGATAATAGGATATGCAGACATTATCTGCTGAAAGATAGGATCTCCATCACTTTAAGCCTTATCTAGAAGGGTCTTATCTAGAAGGGGAAGGAAAGGCATCATTATTTTTGCTTCTGGTTTCTCTACAGCCCATTAAGTGGGGATTAAAAGCTGTGCAGTAGCATAGGCATCTCATGTTGAGAAGCCTACCCAGCAATTACAGAAAAGGCCTGCATTTCTTGAAAAGTTTTCGGACAAGCCCCAGTGAGATCCCAAGCAGAGAAAACAGCAACTTCCATCCCCTGTCTAAGCAAACAGTGTATATGAGATGAATTATTCATCAGATTGTTACTCAGCCCTGAAAAAAATTGCCCTTCCAAGCTGGTTGCCACGTTGGTACCTGAAGAAATGGAGAAATTCACTGAAACTCTAGGTTTCCTGGCCCATGTTGTATGTCATTTGTGGATTTGATGTTTATTGATTGATTGAGAGTCTCTCACATGAATGACAATGGAGCTAGCAGAGGGGACTTGGGAGGAGAAAAATATCTCTTCTATCTGAACATCCACCAGAGTTTTTTATTTTATATATAATAATTGGTGCATTGTAATAGTCCAAGCTGATAAAGGCATATATGCACACATTTCTCATTTAAACCCCTTCCCAAATTCCTACCCCACTACTTCGCCCTCCCTTCTTCTCAAGTTCAGTTTAGTTATTGACCTTGATATATTTGTGAAAGTACATCATGTGCATTAGGGTGTTCCTCCCTTTCCCTGTCAATCTCCTTTGGTTAAATCAACTTCTTTGCTTATCAAGGATTTCTCCTTTTTTATCTGGAGACCCTCTTATGCCCCATCTTCTCCTTAGCATCTGCATATTAGGGAGAACATATTCTTTTTTATTCTTTGTGACTGACTAATCACACTTAACATAATGTTTTCCAATTGCATCCATTTCCCAGAAAAAAGCATGATTTTGTTCTTCTTTATGGCTGAGTAAAATTCCATTGTGAGCCAGGCGTGGTGGCCCACGCTTGTAATCCCAGCATTTGGGAGGCTGAAACCGGAGGATCTAAGTTCGCGTCCAGCCTCAGCTACCTAGTGAGGCACTCTGCAACTTAGTGAGACCCCGATTCAAATAAAGAATAAAAAATAGGGCTGGGGTTGTAACTTGGAGGTAGAATGCCCCTGAGTTCAATCCCCAGTACCGCAAAAAAAAAAAAAAAAATCCATTGTGTACATATCCCATAGTTTTGTAATCCATTCATCTGTTGATGGACATCTTTCTTGGCTGTTTCCATAGTTTGGCAATTGTGAATTGTGCAGCTATAACCATAGATATACATGTGTCAGTCTGATAGTTTGGTTTTCATTCTTTGGGTAGATATCCAGAAGTGGTATTGCTGGATCATATGGTAGGTTCATTTTCATTCATCTGAGGATCCTCCATACTGTTTTCCAAAGTGGTTGCACTAATTTGCAATCCCACCAACAATGTAACTAGGGTTCCCACTTCTCCACACCCTTGTCAGCATTTGTTGTTGTTCTGTTTTTTATGATTGCCATTCTGATAGGAGTTAGGTGAAATCTCAAGGTAGTTTCAATTTGCATCTCTCTGATTGCTAATGATGTGGAACATTTCCTTATACATTTATTGGCCACTTGTATTTCTTTTTTTGTGAAGTGTCTATTTAGATCCTTTGTCCATTTTTTGATTGGGTTGTTTGTATTCTTAGCTGTAAGTTTCTTGAGTTCTCTGTATATTCTAGATATTAGACCTCTATCAGAAGAGGTCCTTGACAGTTTCCTTTGCTGCACAGAAGCTCTTCTGTTTAATGCAATCACATGTATTGATCTTCCTTTGAGTAGCTTGTGCTTTTGGGGTCTTGTTGAGAAAGTTTCTACCTGTGCCTATGTGTTGAAGTGTTGATCCTATGCCCTCTTCAAGTAGCTGCAAGGTCCTTGGCTTAACTTCCAGGTCTTTGATCCATCTTGAGTTGACTCTTGCGCAGGGTGAGAAAGTGTTTTGTTTTGTTTTGTTCCATTTTCCTGCATATGGTTAGCCAGTTTTGTCAACACCATTTGTTAAAGAGGCTATCTTTTTTCCAGTGTATATTTTTGGCTCCTTTGTCAAAAATCAATTGACTGTAATCATGTGGGTCTGTTTCTGAGTTTTCTATTCAGCTCCATTGGTCTATGTGTCTGTTTTTGTGCCAATACCATGCTGTTTTTGTTACTGTGGCTTTGTAGTAGAGTTTGAAGTCAGGTATCGTGATACCTCCTGCATGGGTCTTGTTGTTAAGAACTACTTTGGCTATCCTGGGCTTTTTGTTTTTCCAAATGAATCAAAGGACTGCTTTTTCTATGTCTGTGAGGAGTGACCTTGGTCATTTCATGGGTATTGCATTGAATCTGTAGATCACTTTTGGGAGGATGGCCATTTTGATAATATTTATTCTGCCTATCCAAAAGCATGGTAGATCTTTTCAACTTCTAAGATCTTCATCATTTTCTTGTTTCAAATTTTTATAGCTTTCCTTATAGATATCTTTTACCTCTTTGGTTAGGTTTATCCCTAAGTATGTTATTTTTCAGGGTGCTATTGTGAGTGGACTTGTTTTCTGGATTCCTCTTATGGTTGGCATACAGAAAACCTTCTGATTTTTTAAGTTTGATTTTGTATCGAGACACTTTACTGAATTTGTTAATCAGTTCTATAAGTTTCTGGTAGAGTTTGTTGGGTCTTCTAAATAGAGTATCCTGTCATCTGCAAAAAGGGATAGTTTTAATTTTTCTTTCCCTATTTTTACCCCTTTGATTTCCTTCTTTTGCCTTATTGCTCCAGCTAGAGTCTCAAGTACTATATTGAACAGAAGAGGTGATAATGGACATCCTTGTCTTGTTCCTGTTTTTAGTGGGAACTCTTGCAGTTTTTCTCCATTTAATATGATGTTGGTTGTGGGCCTATTGTATATTGCCTTTATGAGGTTGACGTATGTTCCTTGTATTCAAATTCTCTTACGTGCTTTTAGCATGAATGGATGTTGGACCTTGTCAAATGCTTTTTCAGCATCAATTGAGATGATCATGTGATTTTTGTCTTTGATTCTGTTTATGTGGTAAATTACATGGATTGTTTTTTGTATGTTGAACCAGCCTTACATCCCTGAGATGAACTGAACTTGGTCATGGTGTACAATTTTCTTGATGTGGTAGTGAAGGCACATTGCTAGTTTCTTGTTTAGCAGTTTTGCATTTAAGTTCATCAATGATGTAGGCCTACAGTTTTCTTTGAATGAGCTGTCTTTATTTGGCTTCAGTATTAATGTGATGTTGGCTTCATAGAACGTGTTTGGGAGGGTCCAGTTTCTTTCCATTTCATGGAATAGTTTGAGGAGTATTGGGATTAGCTCTTCTATAAATGTTTTATAAAATTCACTTGGAAAACCATATGGCCCTGGGTTTTGGTTTCATGGTAAACTCTTTATTGCTGTTTCTATCTCTTTGATTGTTATTGGTCTGTTTAAGTTTTCTATATCTTCTTGACTCAATTTAGGAAGATTATATGTGTCTAAAAATTAATCAATTTCTTCTAGATTTTCCATTTTGTTGGAGTATAGTTTTTCAAAATAGTTTCTGATGATTCTATGTATTTCCATACTGTCTCTGGTAAATATCCCATTTTTCAAGTCTTATTTTGGTAATGTGGGTTGATTCTCTCTTTCTTTTGTTAGGTTAGCCGATGGTTTATCTATCTTGTTTGTTTTTTCAGGAAACCAGCTTTTGGTTTTGTTGATTTTCTGTATTTTTTTCTCTATGCACTTATGTTTGGGGCATAGATGTTGATAATTGTTATTTCCTCTTGCTGGATTGTTCCTTTTACTAGTAAAAAAATGACCTGTTTTGTCTCTTCTGATAAGCTTAGGCTTGAAGTCTAATTTATCTGATATCATGGTTGTTACTCCTGCTTGTCTTCGGGTTCCATTGGCATGGATGGCCTTACTCCAGTGTTTCACCTTTAGTTTTTGGGAATCTTTGCTTGTAAGGTGTGTTTCTTGCAGGTCACATATAGATGGATTCTGGGTTTTAATCCATTTTGCCACCTTGTGCCTTTTTATTGGGTTGTTGAGACCTTTCATATTCAGTGTGATTATTGACAGATGGCTTTTAATTACTAACATTTTGGGCTTTGACTTCTGTTTTTGGTTGTGTTTATTCTTCTTTGCTTAGTTGTTTTCTTCCTGGAAATTATTGTTTCTCTGGTTCTGATGTTTACTTGTTAGTTCTTTTTAGTTAATCTGTTTGACTATTTTCTCTAGTGTTGGTTTGGAAGACATAAATTCTGTCAGTTTCTGTTTGTCATGGAAGGTTTTTATTTCCCATGAATTTTGAGAGAGAGTTTTGCTGGATATGAGAATCTTGGCTGCCAGTTATTTTCTTTCAGAGTTTGGAATATGTTACTCCAGAGTCTCCTGGCTTTCATGACTTGATTTGGAAAGTCTGGAGTGATTCTAATTGGTTTGCCTCTAAATGTCACTTGGTCTTTTACTTTGTTGCCTTTAGAATTCTCTCCTTAGCTTCTACATTAGTCAACTTGATTTTTATGTGGCGTGGTGAACCTCTTCTTTGGTCTTGTCTTGAGGGAGTTCTGTATATTTCCTGTACCTGTGTGTCAACTTCTCTTTCTATTTTTGGAAAATTCTCTGATATTACTTCTTTGAAAAGTTTATTCCATAAGTTTCAACTTCTAATTCCTCTTCTATGCTTATTATTATTTTAAAATTGGTTCAGATCTCATCTTCGTCCTGTCATCCTGTCACTTTTTTTCTAAATTATGTACTGTGGATTCATTTTTGGAAAGGTCATCTTCTAAGCATGATATTCTATTTTTCATGTGGTCTAATCTACTGTTTATAGTTTGTATTGATGCCTTCCCTTCAGTTATTGCATATTTCACTTCCTTCAATGATTTTCTTTCATTCCTGTTCAGGGTGTCAGATTCTTTGTTTATTTGTTCCTTTATTTATTTCCAACTCTCCTGACATTCTTTCAGAAAATCCTGTATTGTTTCTAGTATTAAAGATCTGAATTGTTCTTCTGGTAATCTCTGCCATTCTGGGTTGGTGAGATCTGTTATTGAGGGGTTGTGGTGGCTCATTGTTTCTTTTCTATTTTTCCTTCCCATAGTTCCCCTGTTCTTAAATTTATATCTTTGCTGTTCTTGCAAATTTTCTCATCCAATCTCCGCAGTGGGGGTTTAGAGTTATCTGCTGGTATATACAGGGACAGTTTCTGTTCAGTGGTAAAAGTTGGGTGATAATCACAGTGACGAATGCAGGAATAAGGTAAAGTAGAGAGTATGGTCCAGTGGAATCAGAGGTTGAGTGTGTTGAGGTGATATATTGTAAAGATTAGTGATAGTAGATATGTCAGGGGATTCTGGTAGTCAATGTAGAGTTTTAAGTGTGATTGTATGAGATGGTCTTGATATGATACAGGGGAAAAAAAGAAAAAGAAAAGAGAGGAGGGAAAGTGTTGAGGAGAAGAATATAGATGGGAGAGAGGGAAGGAAGCTTGTAAAAAGGATAAGGAGGAGATTCAACAAACTAAGCAAGAAATAACAAAGCAACCTATCATCCAAACAAATATAAATATATCAAGGCAATACAAAATGAAAATAGAGTAAAAACAAATAAAGCATAACACACACACCAACCCCCCCCCCAAAACCAAAAAACAACCACAGCAACAAGACACAAAAACAAAAACCCTGCTAGTTCGTAAGTACTGAGCTTAAATTTTCTAGTGTGTCTCTGGCATTTTTATTTGCTCTATCAGTACAGGCAGTGGGTTCTGCTGATGTCTCTCACTGCAAGCTTGTGTCTCTGAGCTCTACACAGGGCCTGTCTGCATCTCTCTCTCTGCCTTTGCTGGTGGTGGGAGTGCAGTCTAAATGTCGGGCATTTTCAGTGTGCCTGGAATTCTCTATGCCCTGTGTGTACTAGGTTCTTTCCACACTTCTGTTTCTATCTAATCACTAGAAGGGTTGGTGACTGAGTCTGTCTTTTGTATAGGGGCACCTGCACCCCAGGAGTGCAATTTAACTTACAGAAACCCTGCTGCTCTGGCTCTGGTGGGAGGGGTGAGCTCGGTGTCCTAGCTGCAGGCTTAAGATGGTTTTCCCAGGTGTTCTTGATTGCTGTCAGTCCTGTGGGGATATGCCGCCTGATTATGGTGTGGAGTTCCGTAGTTGCTTATTCCACTTCTGGCCGCTGGGGGCACAGGAGGTCAATAAAGGTCTGGGTAGCTGGCAAAATGGTGCCTGGGAAAATGGTGGCTTGCAAAATGGTGGCCACCATTTCTCGGGATGTGTCGGCTCCCTTGTTCTCCCTGGGTTCTATTCAGCTGCTTTCATTGCTTTGTTCACTCTTTTGCTGCCTTGCTTTTCTTCCCTTCCATCAAGAAGCTGTTTTGCAGTATTTTTGATTTAAGCTCTGCAGTGCAGTTGATCGCTGCTCTGGCTCTGGAGGGAGAGGTGAGCTGGAATGGTCCCGCGGGGGCTTACGCTGGTTGTACCATGTGTTCCAGTCACTGTGGAAGGTGCAGGGATCTGCTGCCTGGTTAGGATGTGAAGTTCTGGGGTTGCTTACTCCACGTCTGGTCACTGAGTCCACAGTGTAATCAGTAGACCCCCGTGTTGGGCTGTGGCTTAATGGCCGCCATGGCTCAGTGGCTTGGGGCCCCTGCCACATGGTCAGACTCCTTTGCTCTCCCTCTTTGGCTTTCTGGGGTCTCTTTAGTTGTAATTCAAATTTTACTTTTTTGTTGCTTTTTTTCTTCAACCAAGAAGCTGCTTTTATGGCAGATTTGATTCGAGCTCACAGCACCCGAGGAGAGGTGTTTCACTCAGATGCCATCTTGAATACCTCTATTGAGAATTTTAATCAAAACTTTGTAATCACAGAAGACAGCAATGCAGCCATGGAGTGAATGAGGGAAAACATCCAAGTAGTCAAGGATAAATCAGGGAATGAAAGGATAAAATTCTTGGAAACAAGGAAGTTGTCAGAGTCTTTGCCTACTGGTCTCATTTGGTTCTTGGAGATTTGTCTGCATGCAGAAATCTGCACTTAGGTGAGTAGTTTGTGCTCCTCCAAAGCCAGACCAAAAAGCTGGTGATTAACAAAGCTTCCAATGATACATATTATTATTCCAAACTTGCTAAATGTACTGACAAATTTAATACGCCTTAAATTTGTGTAAATAATCTTAGATAAAAGGTATTTTGAAACAGTCTATAGAGAATTATGTCTTGGATTGTGTCATGGTCCTACTCTCATTCCTATTTTTTGTGAATCCATTGACCAAACAGAAAAGTTCTTGTTCAAATAAAGTTTCAGATAAAAAAATAAAGAAATAAATACAAGCATCATCAAATGAAAAGTTAATGTTTCCATGGCATTTTGGTCTTTTTCCAGATTTAGTGTCATAAAGTAAATCCAAAATCTAAAATCCAAAGGATTTGGAAGAAGTAGGTTCTTGATTTTACACTGAAAGTGGAGCAATATTTTCAGCCTGAAATTATGTTTAATACTTAAAAAAATCAAGGTCATTGTATGTGTTTAGTAACGATAAAATAGATTTTTATATCTGTTTTGGTTAAAAAATAAATTTTGATTGATAAGTTTTTATATTTTCTTGGTTTATTATATTCATCAAAGTGAGATTCAAAAGTGATAAGACATAACATGAGCCTATCACTAGAAGTATTTCCCTCTGCATCCCACCCTGCTACCCCTTCTACCTCTGTATATGTTAGGAAGATTGGAAATGGTACCTTCATATATGGATATAACATTATTTAAGCTGTTTTCTTATTCAGTCCTTTTTTCTTCCCACCTTTGTCCCCCAATCCTTTAGACCATTTCATTGGTCTCTCCTCCTTTCTCTGAAGTCACTTTTGTTTCCTATAATCTCTATCCCTCACATATGAGAGAAAATGCACATACCTTGACTTTATGACTTTCTGAAACTGGTTGATCTCACATAAGATAATATTCTCTAGCTCTATCCATTGTTCTACAAATGACTTACTAGAACAAGTCTTGGTTTAAATGGTTATTTTGATATACATTTGAACTTATTTTGTAAAATTTCTGTTAACTTATAAATTGAAAAATAATATATATAAAATAAGCAATCAATCATTCTTTATGGAATGATTTATGGAATAATATATATAAAATAAGCAATCAATCATTCTTTATGGAATGATTTCTTTCAAATTTTTATTCATAGGCATATCCATCCAAGTTTATTCAGATGGCCTTCAAATATATAACCCTAGCTTTTATCTTCTATATTCTTTCTATTTTTGGTTGACACACATGACATTTCAGAAAGAGAAAACATAAATTATTTCATTTTCCTATTATTTTTAATAAATCTCATACTTTCATTAGTCCTCTAAACTCAAAGTCATGGATTTATATTTATTCATTCATTAACTACTCTTAGTTTCAATAATCATATTACTTAGTGTCTCTATGGCTGCTAGAAGACTCTATAAACACGTCATTTGTTATCTGAGATATTAGCAAGTAGTCTTAACAGTTTTAATACATTTTTTATTCTTATTTAATTATATGCTTAGCTTTTAATGAAAAATCTAAAACAGCTTTGAAAATAACTAGGTAATAAATCATCAAGTTGTTTTTATGCATACTTTTGAATAAATATCACATTTATATAGGGTGAAGTTCTCCAAAGTAAACCAAAGATCAATTATTTCTTTTCTATACTCAAATTAATCTTGAATAACATAAATAAACACAAATATATAATATGACAAAATGAATGCCAGTAATATATTATAAACCATAATATTTCTAAAGTTTCAAAAATATAAGATTTAAATTACCCTAAGACATTCTATTATTAGCAAGATTAAAATATTTGCTATAATATGTAAAGTGTTATATTTGTTCTTTCTAAATTCCAGCATTTATTCAAAATAGTGAAAATCAAAATATGTATAAAAAGGAAAATACACAGTGGCACAGAGGCTATGACTGGGGACTACAGAGAGGACAACCTGAGTGTTGATACTAGGTGGTCTGCTCTGCAGTCTACAGCCAGGTAAAGCCACTCATTAGTCATTTGACTTCAAATACATAATTTATCTTCTTCTAACCTCAATATCATAATTCATTAAATGTTTTTGTTACTCTTTGCAGACAATAACTTTCCAATGTAATATAATCAAAATGGGATTTTTTTATAAGGGACTACATTAGAAAATTTTAGGAATGTTAAATACATGAGCTTTGTGAGACAGCAGGAGGGAGATAGCCTGAGAAAGTTCTGCTTATGACTTATCTGTGCTCCTGGAATCCTCACCTGTCAATGTCTAATGCATTGGGTTTCCTGGGCAAGGGTCACCGCGGGACGCAGGGGATGCAGAGCATGACAGGTTCAGCAACTGCATGTTTATTGAAAGCTTCAGCTTGATACTTATAAGCAGAAAAACAATAGACAGGCTTTCTTTCATAAAGTCATAAGATGCTTTGTACAGAACCGGAATGAAAAAGATACAGTCTCTAATCTAACTACCTTCCTGTCCCAAGTCTCCTTGTTCTACATTTCTTTGTCCATACTTCATAATGTATCCAAGCATATTAGAAATCTGGAACACAGTTTACCAGTTACCATGCCAAGAAGCTTGCTTCCTTATCATAAGAATAAATTCCGGCAGAACACTATGTGGCTGTAGAAAAAGTCTGCTTTTTCTCACACTTGGTTTTCCAAGTATATCAGCAAACATAGTATCTAACCTCACTTATGTCTCAGATAGAGCCTGCATTGAAGGCTGGAAACTGTTTCTCCACAGCCTGCATTTAAGGCTGGGAACTGTTTCTCCACAAATTCCTCCTTTTTATTTTTTATTTTTAAAATTTTTCAAATATCTTTCCATCCATAATGTAGTTAACCTGCATTGATTAGGATTTATAACACATTTATATAAGTATAGCATTATAAGTAAAATAAGACAAATTACAATAATTATTCTTCCTAAAGTATGCATAGAACTCTGAAATAAGCCTTTTGGATCTAATCCACTTAACTTATCCACAAAAAGTTGAGCAATAGCAGAAGCATCAGACTTGAAAAGTTTTGCTAAATGTTTGAGAAATATCTATGCGTAGTTTTTCTATTAAAGCTTTTGCTGTCTTATTTCCTAACAAATATGATTGAATAAGAGACCATTCATGCTTAGTTTCATTGAAAGCATAATCAGTAATACAAAACATTGTTGAATTCCAATCACATCTAAGAGTAACTTGTTCTTGTAACATTAAATATTTCTTCCCTAACCAAGCTACCGTTTGTTTGTCTTAAAACATCTATTTCAGTTTGTAAGCAAGGGTCTATTTGTGCTTGCTGGATCCACAATTCATGAGAATCTTTTTGCCAAACTTCCACAAAATGTTTTGTTTGTACAGAGGTTTGCAAGGCAATTCCTACTACAGAGGCAGTGGTTGCAATAGCAATAAGACTTAAAATAACAGCAACAATAACTCCAATCATTCTTTTAGATCATTTTAACAATTTTTTAAAAAATTCCACAACAACAAGATCCAAGGGATCTTGATCCCAAGGTCTTCCTAACTGAACAGGAAGCCATACATGAGATTTTTGCTGTAACAGCATAATATGAGAACCAGAAACAGTACTGTTAATGCAACTAAAAAGTTGACAATTAAAACAGTGAATTCCATTCTCAAAACTAATATTGCCAATCAAAAACACAAAGGCTAAAGCCACACAAACAGTAACATTTGTGGATTTAAACAAAGTAAAATTATAACAGGCAGTGCCAGAGAAAGTCCCGTTAAATAGTCGCACAGGTTTAAGTGCAGCAGCAGCTTTCCACAAATGAGTCTGGATGGCACTTGGCTTTTCTAATAAGGTGATATGGTCATCACTCCATCCTGTATCTCCCCATGCCATAAGGACAGGTCCTGAAACAATATCATTTCCTGCTGTGTTCATCCTGGTGGTATTAAGCAGATCACATCGAGTAATATTCCATTCTGAACAAGTATTAATAAACAAACCATAAGGTCCCCAATTCACCCCTTTTTCTTGAGTTATTTCTCCAAATTTTCCCAAGCATGATTGCCAAGCAATAGGTTTATAGGAGATGCCAATATAAGTAAAATCAGGATATCTAGGATAAGATAACTCTTCAAATGAAGTAATTTTTTCCCAAGTTTGATTAATGAACCATGCAGATAATCTCTGCAAATGTGTACAAGAGGTGGAAGTAGTTATTCCTGGCAAAAGCCAATGTTGATATCCCAGATCAGATCATTATAAGGCAGATTAAAAACCTTTGGAGTAGTATAAATAAGAACATCAGGATCTCCCCAAACTACAGGTTCCAATAATGGAGGATTAGGGATGAAAGCCCAGTAACTTATGTCAGTACTCTGAGCAGATTGTACTGTTAGTAAAGCACACATAGCCATAAACAAATTTTCAGCTGTAAAAGGCTTCCCAGAATATTTTATAATACTTTGACCTTGTGCTGCCAAATATTTTACTTGATTCCATGTAGGTAAAGGAGCAGCATGATGACGTCTAGGCCTCTTTTTCAAGGACAGTTGTGCCATAGCCATGACCGGAATTTCTTCTTTTTCCAGAGGTCCATCATATCTTCTCCTGTCTCTGAGTTTGATTTTCCTGCCGGGGCTGGATCCATCTTCCTGGGAGCCACAAAATGCATCCATCCTGTAATGACACAAATCCATATTCTCTCCCTCTAACTAAAAGAGTACCAGTCATCCATTCAGCATCTTTTGCTATCTTTACTCAAACCGGCCCTTCCATAGGTGGTGTATCCACAAAATGCCTATCTGCTCTAGATAAAATATCTCCTTGTGGTAAATTAAGAAAATTCAATATAAATAATGCTTGATGTAAAATACTTTTTGGATTTGATTGTAGTGAACTTAATACAGACATTCCAAAATCCTCTTTATTTCTCCTTTTTAATTTTTTAATGTGTAACTTTAGAGTATGATGCACTCGTTCAACCATAGCCTGACCTTGAGGATTATATTTAATACCAGTATAATGTTTAATGTCAAAATTTTGACAAAATTATTTAAATTTTTGTGAGGTATAAGCCGGTCCATTATCAGTTTTAATATCAGCCAGACATCCCATAACAGCAAAAACTTCAAGAAGATGTTGAATAACATGCTTAGTGGTTTCACCAGACAGAGCAGTAGCCTATAAAAATGAAGAAAAAGTATCTATAGTTACATGAATAAACGAGAGTTTACCAAATTCAGCAAAATGAGTAATATCCATCTGCCAAATTTCGTTAGCTGTTAAGCCATGAGGATTTATTACAGCTGATCCAGAACATAAATGTAAAGGCTTACAAATAGGACATTGAGTAACAATTTGTTTAGCATAACGATATATAAGTTGCATGAAATGATTAGCATTAGTATGTAACATCTCATGTTCTTTTTCTGATGAAGTGAAAGTAACTAGTTTATCAACTTTTTGATTACCTTTTGTTAAATAACCTGGTAATTTTGTATGAGACCGAATATGTGTAATAAATACTTGTGCATTTCTGTTACATAACAATCTTTGTAAAGATAAAAATAAAGAATATAAAGTAGTTTTATTATAATGTACATGAGCATTACAAATTTGAGATACTACACCTACAGAATATGCAGAATCAGCTATAATATTTACATCTTGTGGAAAATCCTGTAAAACCTTGAGAATAGCAAATAATTCATTCTGTTGTACAGAATTATAAGTAGTAAATTCAACCCAGTATTTACTTTCTGTCCAATAAGCACTTTTATGTTTGATCCATCAATAAAAACAGTTACAGTATTTAAAATAGGTTCTGCAACTATAATGTCATTAATAATAAATTTTTGCTTTTTAAATAAATCCCATAGTTTACTATGAGGAAAATGGTATTCAAATTTTCCTACAAAGTTAACTAAAGCTATTTGTAGACTTTCTGACATTTGGTACATGTATTCTATTTTGTCTTTAGACAAGGGAAAAACAATAGAGTGACAATCTGTGCCAGATAAAGTAATACAACGCTGTCTTCCTGACGGAATAAGATAGGCAATCATTTCTTCATAAGTAGTAATAGATTTGAAAAATGAACGTTTTAATATAAAGCCATTAAAGAAGGAGGCAATTTTGACCTAAGATAGCAGTACTTCCCTTAAGTCTGTAAGTAAACGCCATTTGTCTGATTTCTTCTTTATAACAAAAATAGGAGAATTCCACGGAGAAGTGGAGGGTTCAATATGTTTCTTTAATAATTGTTCTTCTATCAATTGATGTGCTGCAGCCAATTTTGTAGATGATAAAGGCCATTGTTCAATCCATAAAGGATTTTCAGATTTCCATAAAAATTTTAAAGGCTCTATCTACAAGTTTAAAATTGAATATGAGCTCCCCATTGTTTTAAATCTCTTTCTAAAATATTAATAGGCACATCTAAAATATATGGCTTAATAACTGCTATTTTTTCCTCTTCTGATTGAAAAGTTATATATTGTAAACTCTGTTCTACAGTATTAACTGAGACTGAACTAATACCTCTAATATTACAAGGTATAGTAACTGTATTCCACATAAAAGGCCAATCTTTTTTCATTATGATAGTAATATCAGAACCAGTATCAATTAATCCTATAATAGTTTTTCCATTCATCTTAACTTTTATATTTGGCTGCATTTTTGAGACATTAATCATCCAAAAAACATTATTAATATTAGTACTACCAAAACCACCTTTTCTAATATTGGGAGACTGTCCTATAGGAATATACAGTAAAAGCAAAATTTTAGCAATACATTCTCTTTTTTTAATCTGATAATCTACAATACTTGACATCATAATTTGTACTTCATCCATGTAATCACTATTAATTATTCCTAAATGTACATGCACTCCCTTAGAAGTCAAACTAGATCTTCCTACTAAAAGACCAAAAGTTTTTGGTGGCAAAAGACCAAAAATACCTGTTGGAATACAAACAGATTTAATTTCAGCCTGTCATTTAGCATTAGTATAAAAACACTTGATGTTTTTAATATGTTTGTTAAAATATAACTTAAGAAATTTTTAGCTTTACATATGTATAGTAGCATACATTGGAACTTTGACTCTTAGTGACTCATGTTTAGTTAGCATTCAAAAACCTATAATATTAAACTGTTCTTTACATATAAAGAAAAACGCAGTTATTAGACATAAGTATATTTTGTTTTGTGGATGTTGAACCAAGAATACTGTGTGTGTTTGGTTGATGTTTGGCATCTGACCCACTTGTAGAGATGGGTCATTTGTGGGAAGAGCCTACTTGTGTATGCTTGGTTTGCCCATTTTGATGGTCAGTTGGCACTTTGGATTGTTATTTTAGTGGAGTATCCTGGAATGGACAATAGGCATGGTAATTTCTCGATAAGCAGGTTAAATGCTAAACATCAATCAATACTGTACACATCCAATTGATGTCCAGCATCCAACCCACCCACAAAGACAAGCCATCTATTAAAAAAAAACTACCCATGTATACCCAGTTCACCCACTTCAACAGTCAGTCAGCACTCTAAACCACCATTCCAACAAAGCATCCTAAAATAAACAATAAGCATGGTAATTTTTAATATTAAATAGGAACAGATATATAATCTTAATTGTTTAACCTGAAAAAAATCTGTTAACTTTTAATAATATCTCTTACTTAAAAACTTAAAAAAACTTATTTGTTAAAGACGTAAATCATGTGAACTAATAGGTATTTGGATCCGTTTTAAATTTAATGAGCACTCTTAAACTAATTTCGGTACCACGTAGATATGTTTGTATGGATACAAACATATTTATTATAGCTTTAAGTTGCCAGGCATTAAATCTCCATAGATAACTCTCTTTTAAGCAATGTGTTAAGTAGGAGCTGCCAGCCATGGACGATACAGAAACAAAATTTTTCTGGTGGCCATTGTCACCATATTGCAGGTCTGTGTTAAACATTGCCATCTTTATTATTTACAGAACAAGTCTCCATCTTTTAATTTACCTCAAAACCAGTCTGTCTTTAATTTTTTTAATTCTTGTCTTTTACTTATTTAGTATGTACTCTGGGGATAAGTTTTTAGAGACATTAATTTACCCATGATCTTATTTGTGCACTTTAAGGGATTTTTTATTTATAACACAAAACTAGGATTTTTTAAACAAGCAAATGAAACATAATGAAAAACAACCCAGGATCAGATCAACATCTGTCCCTACTGAACCGTACAGCTATTTGAATGTTGAATAAATATCTCTACATATAGCTAAAAATTTCACATGAAGTTCATTAACCATTTGCATTACTTTTGTTCAAGAACCATCTCCTGCCAGATGGACTTCCCGCCAGGCTCATAAACCTCCCGAGCCCGGGGAGCATCACATGTTCCTATTTCGGTTAACATAGAGTAAGAAATATGAAAAAGAATTTGGTTAGTATTTTGAGTATTTGTTGTAGCCTTTTTTGCACATAACTCATTAAACTACATTTGCCACTGCAAAAAATGACATACAATTTTTCAAATCCTCGGCTAAAAACATTAGATTTAGCCTGAGTTTTCTTTTTTGAAGAACATGGTATAGCAAAAAGTTTTACTTTCATTTTCAGCGGCAATTCTATTTATAACTTTTTAAGAGTAATATCAAATGACTGTACTTGCAACTATAACTGATTAGATTTTATCTTTCATACTAGACAATAATATGGCTTGATCTTAAGTTATGTGATCTGTTTGCAGAATTTCTGTTCTCTGTTTTTCATACATAGCTTTCAGGACTGCAAGAATTGAGGGCCAAATTGACCAAAAATGAATAGGTATTTTTTCTCTTTGACATACAACCTTTTCCACTGTTTCTTTTATTTTAATCCAATTTTGTATGTCTAAAGAACCTTTGTCAGGAAACCAAAGATTATACTCCATAGCTATAGTTAAACACATATCCAAGTCAGAAGAAGAAACATGAGCCCCATGGGTTTTGAGAAGATGTCGTAGCAAAGAAAAATAAGGAGAAGATATAGATTGCCCCATCATCCCACAATATATTTACACTCACCCTTCCTAACAAATGTATGCAGGCTGCCTGTTCGGGCGCCAAATGTCAATGTCTAGTGCGTTGCGTTCCTTGGGCAAGGGTGCCGCGGGATGCAGGGGATGCAGAGCATGACAGGTTCAGCAACTGCATGTTTATTGAAAGCTTCAGCTTGATACTTATAAGCAGAAAAACAATAGACAGGCTTTCTTTCATAAAGTCATAAGATGCTTTGTACAGAACCGGAATGAAAAAGATACAGTCTCTAATCTAACTACCTTCTTGTCCTAAGTCTCCTTGTCCTACATTTCTTTGTCCATACTACATAATGTATCCAAGCATATTAGAAATCTGGAACACAGTTTACCAGTTACCATGCCAAGAAGCTTGCTTCCTTATCATAAGAATAAATTCCGGCAGAACACTATGTGGCTGTAGAAAAACTCTGCTTTTTCTCACACTTGGTTTTCCAAGTATATCAGCAAACATAGTATCTAACCTCACTTATGTCTCAGATAGAGCCTGCATTGAAGGCTGGAAACTGTTTCTCCACAGCCTGCATTCAAGGCTGGGAACTGTTTCTCCACACTCACCAAAGCAGCTGACTTCAGCACAGCTAGAGCAACAAAGACCTGCCTGGTTCAACTTCAGACACTACAGTCCCAGAAATGCAAAAGGCCTCAGATGCAAGACACAGGATTCTTGTTCACAGTTGCTACCTGAAGTTTTTCAAATCTGCTTTTCAGAGTTTGATAGTATATCTGCCTGATAGGATCTACATTCTAAAGTCTGGTGTTCTTATTTCCTTATTGAGACAGATTTGATATTCTTGTTTAGATTGATCCTTGAATTTTTCAATCTGTAGTAGAAGCAGAATGAATTAATATGGTTTTATACATTTTAATAGCCCAAGTATATGGTCTACATTTTGCACAGTATTTGGCATGTTGTAATTTTTTTTTATTAATAATTGGTGCAGTATAATCATACATCTTTGTTAAGTACAAGCTGATAAAGGCATATATGCACACATTTCTCATTTAACCCCTTCTCCAATTCCCACCCCACTCCCTCTCCCTCCAAATTATCAATTTTTTACTTAGCTTCACCTTAAAAGTTTGGACTCTAAGATCTTAAAAAAAGACAAAGTATCTCTAAACTTATATATTACTTGATAAGGAAGGTAACAGATATTATAAAACATTTATAACTAGATGAACAGAAGTTATATAAACCATATAATCTACATCAATATTCTATGTAATTGTGCATCTTATTGTCATTTTGATAAGAAAATTAGAATAGCCAACTAAAATTTAAGACACATACTCATAAAACATCTGGTATACTATATTTTTAAAATTATAGAATTACAAATTTCTCCTTTCTCTCAAACATGAAACATTAGAGAAAAAGTTAAAGATGTGACATTATGCATGTTATAAGTCTTTTGCCATTTGAGACTTTGGCACCATCTTCCCATGCCTACTTGTGTAATTAAGATAAATGGAAGCTTCCGATTAAATTCTGTTTCCTCTGTCTTCTCTGGTTCCATGGGATTCATAAATTCCCTTTCTTCTATGATTAACTGTGATAAGTTGTTTGAGAAAGCTAGCCCTGCTTTTGGGTAAGATGTTTGGAGAATTAAAACTAATATAGCAGCAGTAAAGCAATTATTAGAACAAACCATTTTTTTAATCTAGAAGGGAAAATAACTTCCATACATTTATAGTTGGAAAGGACCTCTGTTCACAAAAAACAGTGACAAGAGAAAATCAGACAGAAGTTCATGTCATGTATATATCACATATACATAAAAGATACCAAGAGAATAAGTAGTCTTCAAATAGGTAACTTCAAATTTGAGCATATGTAGCACCTTCAGCAAATAATAGTGACTTTCTAGAGGAATGATTAAACAAAGGAAAAGCATTTTGAATCTCTATGAGTGGTAAGTTGGGGAACCAAATAAATAACAGATAGACTACTTACAATACTTGCTAATATGAATTCTTCTGGCATTATGCCCAAGCTAATAAGGCCATCCTATTGTCTTCAGTGCTTGATCTTGTTCTCCTTGGTGAAGAAAGGGGCAGGATGCCTATGTCATTGTTAATCTAGGTCTTGCTCTTAGGTAAACAGCAGAAGGGCAGATAGTTTTCCTGCATCTACTTCCTCTTAATTGTCTTCAGCTCAGAAATCCTTCATATTCTGATCTCCCTTTTACTCACCATCATTTTCCATACATGCCCTCTCATCCTTCAAGATAGAAAGATGAATGTTGCAGTGAAGAAAGTGACATATGTGCCACTATTTCAATACTTCTGGGTACGATATTTTTGTACTTGGAATATCAAAATTTCTAGAACATTATTGATGTATGTTTATAATTGTAGTTAGCATATTTAATAGTAAGTTACATGTCTTTAAGTATGTATACCAAGAACAAAATTTATCTGACAAATTTTTACTTTGCTTTGTGAGCATCATACAATGCAATTAATGACCTCTAGTAAAATATTATATTCTAAGCACTTAGAATACAGTTCTGTATTCTGGACATTCGTTTAGAACTACTTCAGTTGATATAAATGGTAGCTACATGTAAATATATAGTATGTCTACAATGTCATAGGAAAAAATCACTGGTACCTGAAAAAGTGCATGTTCAGTATGAAGCACAGAAAATAGATTTAAAAACTTATGTGGTATATCTGATTATTCCCTTTCCAATCACATTTTTTAGTACACTTAGTAAAGGACAAAGGAGAAGATAATCCCAATTTCATTCACTGATCCTCAATCAGAGGAAAGCACAGTGACCCCCAATTTGAGTCCATAAATGTTCAATGTCTTTCCACTGCTCACATTAATAGCTCAAACAGATTACTCAGAATGTGAATAGAGGGCTACAAGATAAAAAATGAGATCAGTGCACAGAAAATGCAGAAAAAAGGTTTCATAAGAGCATTAGGATTATGAAGGAAAAGTATTCTCTGGAAATTAAGGATAGTTATCTCTGTCTAAAGCCTTGTCTTTTTTTTTCATTTTTGGACTGCCTCATTTTTTTATTGTAATAATTCATCCATTGTAAGCATACATCTTTGTTAGGTACAAATTAATATCAACATATGTGCACACATTTCTCATTTGATCCCTTCCCCAATTCCCACCCCGCTCCCTCGCCCTCACTTCCTCTCAAGTTAAGTTTAGTGAGTGACCTTGATATAATTGTGTAAGTACATCATGTGCCTTAGAGTCAAGGAAAAATTACTCTGGACGTACAATATATGGCCCTTTGAGTAGAAGAAGGTCTCATTGATCCTTATAAACAATTTTAAAGTTGTTTTGCTTACACTCATAAAAATTAAGCTAATGTGCATTACTTTAACTGTAATTTTATCTGGAGGATGTTTGCAGATGTGTAGCCTGTAGAGCACTTGTGGATAGAAAAGTTATGTTCCCCAAGCAATTGCTTTGAGAAAGCTCCAGACAAGCAAGCTCTTAGCAGCAGAAATATGCTGAGCATTCCTGTTTTCAATACCAGACATAGACCCGAGCAGAATTAATCAGCCACAGAAAATTGAAATTATCCAACCTATTACAATCAATAAAAGTGCAGGTGAATCATGCTACCATGCCAAAGGGCATTGAGTAACCTGCAGAAAATGTAGAGAATCAAGATGATTGAGGCTAAATGAACTGACACAAGGGCATTAGCCAAATAAGAAACATATTAGCTTATGTACTGTCTGTACAGAAGATTGTGAAGAATAGATTTTAGGGCAGATCTAATTTGAAATGCTCAAGAAGTATCCATGGAGACTGCATCATGGATACTGGAAATCTAGTATTCCCCAAATTCTTCAATAATGTTCTTCTAAAAGTTGTTTGTTTAAAAAACACATAGGTATACTAATGTAGCATTATATGGTAAAAGTTTAAAAACCATACCTCAACCCCACCAGGTGCTGTGTGCATGCCTTTCACTGTCACTGATAATGAAATAGATATGATTAAATGTATACACCTCTGCTTCAGTTAAATGGATTAGATATGAATCTTGCTCACTTATAGCTGCTTTCACTTTTGTTGTTGTTGTTTGTTGGTTAGTGGTGAGGATTGAACTCAGGGATATCCTACCTCCAAGCTAGATTGATTTTACTTTTTTTCTGGAAACAGTCTTGCTAAGTTGCTGAGGCCATTCATGAACATGTGATCTTCTTGTTTTGGCCACCCAAGAGATTACA